>PIJE02000021.1:0-103130 GCA_002895965.2 Coryphaenoides rupestris
AATAAATTTGCAAACATTTAAAAAAAACTTTTTTCATGTTGTCATTATGGGGTGTTGTGTGTAGAATTTTGAGGGAAAAATGAATTTATCCATTTTGGAATAAGGCTGTAACATAACAAAATGTGGAAAAAGTGACGCGCTGTGAATACTTTCCGGATGCACTGTATATCCTTCAACCTATCCTGCTTGAACTACTTTGTCCTCGCCTGGTATTTACTAATCTTGGCCATGTTAGTAGGACCCCGCATTGCTGCCTGCAGCTATATTTTTCACTGTTTCTATCTGATTATTGAATCGATGAAACCAGTGTAATAAGGTAAGTCCATTTATTAATTTCCACCTGGGCATCCACATCCGTCATTCTACATCTAGTACCCGATCTACACGTCATATCCTGACAGATCACATGTCGTGTGATTGGCTATAAGAATACTACAGTTCCCTGGTCTTTGTTAAATCTATTTGAAGGTTAATATTATTGACTTATGTTAATTCATAATGTAAAATGATTGTCTACTTTAAACAATGAACTCTATCAGATTGTATCATATCCCATCAAATCATATTGAATCGTATCGAATCCTACTGAATCGAATCGAACCGAATCGTTTCATTTAAAAAATGTATCATCCCTGAATCCTATCGTACCCCTTGTATCTAGATACGTATCGGATCGTCTTTTTTGGAGAGATGCACACCCCTAGCTGGCATGCTAACAGTATAACACCGGCTGTGTTATAAAAAATTCAAATAAAGTCGAAATTGTAATGTGGGCACAGGAAACATTATTTTGAAGTTCAATTTGTGGGCAATCTCACAAGCATATATTTAGAAATAAATGAAATCACTTTTGTCATTGTTCTGTAGTGTTTCATGTCATTTGGAAGGATTTACGCTTGGAAGTACCACTCTAGTCGTGTTCAGCCAGTTCAGGCAGTGTTAACACAACACTGTACATTGCAGTCAGAGCATGATGAAGAGCACATTTAATATGTAGTATTTTTATGAGACATAAAACCACCAATAATACCATTAATATAAATGTTATATACACACTATACTTTTAATCATATACTGTGTTTTAAGATCATGTGAGTTGTTGAAAATGTGTTAAGTTGCTGAACGCTCATTCCTCAACACTGCAAAAGGAAAAAGAAAATTACCACAAAACAAGCATGTTTTCAGAGAGAAAGACGCATACACTTTAAATTGTTACCTGTTTACAGGAGTAATTATATTCCGTCTCAGCCTGGTCACCTGTGTAGAAAAAACAAAATGTATTTCATTTTGTACCATCTCTCTTTCATCCTTCCCTTGCTCCCTCCTGTCCCTTTCTCTTCTATCTGGTATATATTTACTTGGATGGTAGTAATCATAGATCTTGACCACGGCTGGTTTCAGGTTGTCCACTTCAATGTCCTGCAGGATGATCAAGCTGTGGTTGACAGCCCCACTCTTGGCAAACTGGAAAGAAAGCAGTGTGGTTAGTCAGGAGTCAGACACATTTCTGATCAAGATTACAAGATAATATAATACATGTAAATGTATACAAAAAATGAACATGTCATTAACAAGTGTATGTGGATGTTCTACCTCAGGGATGGGCAACTGGCGGCCCGCGGGCCACATTCAGGTCCTCATTCAGTGCGGCCCACGAGTCAATTTCCAAATCAATAAATTGTTGGTTTCACAGGCGTTGGAAGCGTAAAGGTTGCTACATACTCCGCGAGAAGCGAGAACATTGTTCTCGCACCCAGGGCTGCGAGAACAAGAACAAAGTTCTTGCAGCCCTGGACATTTCATACTCTGCGAGAACTCAAGTGCAGAACTCAAAGGCCCCGCCCACACCAGCATTAACCGAAATCACATTAACCACGCCCACTTCAAATTGACCAATCACACAATAGTTCTCGGACACGACGCGAGAACAAAGTTCGGCCCGGCTGATGTGTCGAGAACAAGCTGCACTGGGTGCAGCCCTGGGTGCGAGAAAGTTCTCGCTTCTCGCGGAGTATGTATCAGCCTTAAGAGTCCAATTGTAATTATAATTGTCTACCGATAGAGGACGCTCCGTCGAAGGAGCTGCAGCCAACCCGTTGGTTGATGGTTGGGATGGTCGATCTTTGAGACTTTCCCCATAGCTCCCGATAATAATATAAAAATGGATACAGAAATTGATATTTGTTTATTTATATTATTTATTATTAGATTATTGTGATATTGTGAGGGTGCGTCGTTCAGTGCCAGCGGGTGAAACGCGGGGAGCGGATCGGCGTCTCTCCTTCTCGGTCCAGAACCCGATCAAACAAATGTGGCTTTGTGGCAACAGAGACCTCGCTACAAACAGGACCCGGGACATGGAGCCACAAGGTGCTGAAGTCGGTGGTACCCAAACAGGACTCCGGACATGGAGTTGCCGGAAGAAGCGGCGATCGTCACAGCGATGCGCTTGATCTGCCAGACGCAGGAGACCATTTAGCAAAGTCTATGTTGCCACAATGCTACGTTCCGTGGTTTGATCTGGTTCTGGACCGGGAAAGGAGAAAATAAATAAATATGATCAGGCTGATTATACTCATCCCTACATACTGTGGGGACAGTAAACCAGATGTTAATAAATATGATCAGGCTGATCATACGTTTTTCCCTCCTCCGATCTCCTTGTTTCACCCGCTGGCGCTAAACCACGCCCCCACGCATACCACAATTATTATATTATATCCGTCCATTCTCATCCGCTTGAGAATGGACGGTAGATCTTGCCTTTCACCAAGACCCAGGTCAGGGATCTTGGGCTTAAAAAGGTTGGGTAACTGGGTTACAGTATCTTATAGTGTAAGTGCATGGTCACAATCTGGCCCTCTGGATACATTTTTTGTGGCCCTCTCTATCATCAAAGTTGCCCATCCCTGTTCTACCTCATCTCTATGTATCGTATATTTTATATATGATATAATGGTATGTGTTTCTATTGCATGTGGGTGTGTTCACCGGCATCAAGTAAACAATGACGTGGTCGTCATTATGTTCAACACGATCCACCAGCAGTGCAGACTTGAGCTGTGAGGAGAGAAGATGACATTCAATAGACGTATAAAAAAAACACCCTGGCTAGAATATCCCCAACACATCATGAGTACATGAATTGTTTTTCCCCCACCATTCTCAAAGACTCTGGGTCAGGAACAAATCCAGACAGCAATTTAATATCCATCATCAACATGTTGGTAGAATTCTCTGATCCGATATTATCTGTTGTGGAAAGTAGTTGGTGGTTTGATTCAGTGCAAAACAATATTATGGCTTATTGAGTATTGAATGATCACAAAATAAAGATATAAACTTTTCGTAGTGTAGTCTTAGTTCATTTCAATGAGAAGATCAGCCATCTAACCCTGGCTAACTTACACAGACTTTATCCTTAAGGTGAGTTTAGGCTCGGCGTGTTGCTGTTGCATTCAGCCTCAGTTGTGACCATGATCCGGAAGCTGGATTCATCTCTTGGCGTCGGGATGTTGTAGTGAAGAGACAGCTGAAAAGCACAACGCAACACATTAAAAAGCCATGTGCTACACGGGTCCAACCGGGAGCTCAGAGAGACAGGCGGGGTGGGCATGTGTTCCTTTACTTCTCGAATACGGTCTTTTGGACCGGGACAAAGTCAAAGCAACGTCTGATCCGCTGGCTGCTAACCTGCATGGAGACACATGCGGTGCCTTTCACCTCCACGCTGTATTTTCCCGTCATGTCAGTCAGCGCCCTCTCCTGGTAAAGTAGCTTGTTGTCCTGATTCACCTCAAAGGTCATCTGCCGCTGGGGAAATGGACATCCACAGTGCTGGAGCCTTCTGGGCTAAACACCAGCGTGGAGTAAGAAGCCAGGGCCTGGAGAGCTACCACTGTGTCCTGCAACAAACAGAAGTTTATGGAGAAGCTATGGGTCAATTGAATGATGGGCACAGATCTTTACTTGTATTTTCACATCTATGTAGCCAGTTGCTAGGATACAAGCCTGACCATGCAGGTATGACAGCATGGTTTCCCCTATGGAGCAAAAACTGTGTTACCCCTATAGAGCATACTGTTCTCCTTATAGAGCAGAACCTCTGCTCCCCCTATAGAGTAGAACCTGTGTTCCCCCTACAGAGCAGAACCTGTATTCTCCCTATATAGCACGGCTGGGAGTTTCCCCTGTATAGCAGGCCTGTGTTCCCCCTATAGAGCAAAACCTGTATTCCTCCTATAGAGTAGACCTGTGTTCCCCCTATAGAGCAGACCTGTGTTCCCCCTATAGAGCAGAACCTGTGTTCCCCCCAATAGAGTACAACCTGTGTTCCCCCTGTATAGCAGGCCTGTGTTCCCCCTAAAGAGCAGTCCTGTGTTCCCCCTATCGAGCAGTCTGTGCCCCCCCTATAGAGCAGGTCTGTGCTCACCCTAAATAGCACAACCTGTGTTCCCCCTATATAGTAGGCCAGTGTTCCCCCTATAGAGCAGTCCTGTGCTCCCCCTAAAGAGCAGGCCTGTGTGCCTCCTATAGAGCTTATTCCTCCCTATAGAGCAGGCCCAGTACCTGTGTGGAGGAGAAGCCTCCGTAGGAGTTCTTGCTGGGTGGTGAGCCAGCCTGACGATGCGGGAGGCATAGCCCAGGTCAGCAGTGGTGGGCGTGGCGCTGAGAGTCGCCAGCAGCACATAGGAGCTGATCTCCACGGACAGGGACATGGACTTCTCAGACCTCTGAGACCAGTGAAGGTTACCACCTGAGGAAAACACACACCCAGCATACATCACATTGGGGCCAAGAAAGGTCGACCTGTCTCATCTTTCAGTGATGAGATTCAGATCACTTGACAGGCCTTCACAGGAAGTACACAGATTACATGATGCTTTCAACATTTGGTACATGGTTTTAAACAGGGTATCACCCGAACCCTAACCCAGGCTGGCTAACATACGCTGATGATGTCACAACTACCCAGCTCATCTATTCTTTACTCTTGTGTCTTCATATGCTGCCATTGTATAGTGGAATCAATGGAGCCATTTGAAAGTCCTCTGACCTTCCTGTATGGCCACGTTATCCAGGTGCTCCAGCAGCAGAGACCGTGTCTCCATGTCTCCTGCCAGAGTGACGACGTACGCCAGTAGAGCTGTGGCGTATATGTTGTTCTTATAACCCAGGCTTTGCCTCAGGCAGGACAGGCTTTTGTTTATCAGTGGTTCCTGAAAGCAGTAAAGTCAAACGATTTACTCAAACCTTGAATTTTCCACCATGTTAATCCTTTCAAAATGAATTAAATTCTAATTCAAATTCTAATTCTAATAAAATGTGTTATCTCTTATGCATAGTATTATAGTAATCTCCTTAATCAGTGCTTGAAAGACTCTACTCACAGAAACAGAAATATTGGTCTCCAACAAAGCGGCTGTCACGTACGCAGAGAGAGTGACTTCGTCTGAGACGCCTCCCTGTGAAGCAAAGCAATAGTGTTTGTGATTCATAAAAAAACTGTGGTTAAAGCCGATTTCTGTACACCAAGTACACAAGAGCTGTACAGCAAAAATGGGCTTCCACTTTCTTACTTCAAATGTTCTGCTAATCAGTTCCAATAAAACTGACATCAGTCCCAAACACAAAGCATCCTCTTCCCAGTGAAGTACAGTAAGAGAGAAGCTTCCATGTCTGTACCTTCATTCTGTTATTGAAAAGACTGCCCAACTTCTCGAAGCAGCCGTTGTCTTGCTGTTTTCTCTCCAACCAAGTCTTTGCGTCCTCTATGACCTTGGGGTCGATGAAGATGAACGACGTTGATTTGACGAAGGATCTCAGGACAAACGCTGTGAGCCTGATGAATAGTGGCCAAAGGTAGTCAGTCGGTCATCAGAATAATTTGTCTGTTCTTCTTAATTATGGTTCATTTAATTAAAGATTCAAATGATTCATGCAAGTCTACTAAGTCTTACCAGGTATTCCCAGATCCAGTTCCAAACATGCTGTAAGCTCCATTTAAATGCTTGTACTTCAGCTGCCTCTGGTAGCCTGTGTGATTAAAATTGTTTATTATACAACTGTGGATAAGACAGAATTTTATGACTGAATCTATACAAAATGTTTGTACAATTGTATCATTGTATTATTAAGGCCTCTTTACTTTTCAGGGAAGGATCAAAAAGGGAATTAAAAAATGTATTGAAATGTAAACTTTGTGCACTCACCACTACACTACTATACTACATTTTAACTTGCCTACATCCACAGAGCAGGTTACCATAGGAGACTTACCACTGGTCAAGAAGTTAGTGGCCCTGGCCTTGATCTCGGGGGTGATCTGCTGTGTGTTGGTGAGGTACTCCAGGATGTAAATATTGGGGGCTAGCAGAGCCATGTTCTGCTCTCCACATCCATACGGCATTCTCAGCAGACCATCCAGGTTCTTGAGGGCGCGGCCCAAGATGTCACCTGCAGGAAATACGAGGTGAAGCCATGGAATATAACCAACATAGACTTCTGTCATGAAGAGATGTTTTAACGAATATCTTTCATCAGATGTCGCTTTTCTATTTAGTACTAGTCATCTATTTAGCAGATGTGTTCATCCAGATAGACTTTTTTTAGATATATATTATGCCGGTATCAGGGATGCCGACAGGTAGACTGCACACATTGTGGTTGGAAGACAGAACCTTTGGGCTGGGAGCCAAACACTAGGCTTCCTCTCCCCTGACTACTGCTGAACTGTTTATTGTGTATCATTGTTTTACTTGTTCTGTTCTCTGAATCATTCCCCAGACACACTCACAGGGCTCTGCTTCCTATTGAGCAGGATTGATAAAAAGCCTCCAACCTGCTCAGTAAACAGATCAAATTTTACCCAGGACTGATACTGAGGCTCGGGCAGAGCCTTGGATCACATCCTCGGGTAGGCTGAGCTCCACCTGCTCCTGAAGACTCTCTCCTAGGTATGAACAATACATTCATATTCATGATATGATGAGGCATATACAGGAAGGCACTGGAGACACCAGACAGAAGAAATGTAACATAGCTTTATAAAGTAATGTAATGGTAATTAACATGCACATGTAAACGCTAGCATAGATGAAAATCTAAACATTCATATACTGTATATAATATAACCACATTTAATTGAGAAATGTAGAAAAACCACATAAATAAAATGATTAAATGAATACACAAATAAATGATGTGTAGAAGTGTAAACAGTGATGTCAGTATTTAATGATAACCAAATGATATTAGAAGTTCACACTGACCGTTTGGACAGAGCAAGATGTTGTAGGTCTTGGTCTGCTCGGTTCCCTCTGCCTAAAAAGAAGAGGATAAGAAACATGAGATGCACACACACATTTTCCACCATCGTTTACTGGTGTTTACGTCACCTTGACGATGAGGGAGCGTGTGACCACATCAATGCGGCCTCTCTCAGGTACGTTGACGATCTCATTGTCACATGACGTGTGGGAACTCACTGCCTCTGCAATCATGGTCACGTTCACAGGCCCTGCAAATACAAAGATACATTACGAATATAGCACAACAAAATCACAGTTCATCTGACTACGATGTCTGTGTGATATTGTGAACAGTCTTCAGACTACTGTGAGTACTGTGTCTATAACCCTCACCAAGAGCCGTGGGGGTTAGTTTCCAGCTGTGAGTCCTGCGGCCGTGGGCACACAGACAGGAGGCTTGCTGGGCCTCAGCGAGGGGTGTGAGGGTGTAGTCTGAAGACAGGGCAGGGCTCACACTCACCTGCCAATGAGAACACACACATGTCCCTCTGTTATGGAAAGTATGGCTGAAGCTAAACTTGCACCAAATCTGGATGTGTGGTTTAGGTTTGATACAGCTGACAGTCAGAATTTTTTTAAATCTTCAACACTATGATATTAACCCATATATTTATCACATCTTCAAATGTAAGAATAGAGTATGATTACCTTTTAATGAGTACATTACAGAACTAAATACTAGTAAGACAGTAAAGGACTGTCACTGGTGTACCATTATACAGCTGCTTTGGTAGTTGAAGACGGTAGCCTTGAGCTCCAGGTTCTCCCCTCGGATGACGGAGTAGGGGAGGCTGAGCTCCAGGAAGAAGGGCTGGAACACCACCAGCTCTTTGGGTGGAGCAAGGCCAAAACCCTGCTCTGAAAGGCAGAAGGCCTCTGTCTCCCAGGTGGTGATGGTGTCCGGGACAGTGATAAAAAGCCTCCAACCTGCTCAGTAAACAGATCAAATTTTACCCAGGACTGATACTGAGGCTCGGGCAGAGCCTTGGATCACATCCTCGGGTAGGCTGAGCTCCACCTGCTCCTGAAGACTCTCTCCTAGGTATGAACAATACATTCATATTCATGATATGATGAGGCATATACAGGAAGGCACTGGAGACACCAGACAGAAGAAATGTAACATAGCTTTATAAAGTAATGTAATGGTAATTAACATGCACATGTAAACGCTAGCATAGATGAAAATCTAAACATTCATATACTGTATATAATATAACCACATTTAATTGAGAAATGTAGAAAAACCACATAAATAAAATGATTAAATGAATACACAAATAAATGATGTGTAGAAGTGTAAACAGTGATGTCAGTATTTAATGATAACCAAATGATATTAGAAGTTCACACTGACCGTTTGGACAGAGCAAGATGTTGTAGGTCTTGGTCTGCTCGGTTCCCTCTGCCTAAAAAGAAGAGGATAAGAAACATGAGATGCACACACACATTTTCCACCATCGTTTACTGGTGTTTACGTCACCTTGACGATGAGGGAGCGTGTGACCACATCAATGCGGCCTCTCTCAGGTACGTTGACGATCTCATTGTCACATGACGTGTGGGAACTCACTGCCTCTGCAATCATGGTCACGTTCACAGGCCCTGCAAATACAAAGATACATTACGAATATAGCACAACAAAATCACAGTTCATCTGACTACGATGTCTGTGTGATATTGTGAACAGTCTTCAGACTACTGTGAGTACTGTGTCTATAACCCTCACCAAGAGCCGTGGGGGTTAGTTTCCAGCTGTGAGTCCTGCGGCCGTGGGCACACAGACAGGAGGCTTGCTGGGCCTCAGCGAGGGGTGTGAGGGTGTAGTCTGAAGACAGGGCAGGGCTCACACTCACCTGCCAATGAGAACACACACATGTCCCTCTGTTATGGAAAGTATGGCTGAAGCTAAACTTGCACCAAATCTGGATGTGTGGTTTAGGTTTGATACAGCTGACAGTCAGAATTTTTTTAAATCTTCAACACTATGATATTAACCCATATATTTATCACATACTGTCCCGGACACCATCACCACCTGGGAGACAGAGGCCTTCTGCCTTTCAGAGCAGGGTTTTGGCCTTGCTCCACCCAAAGAGCTGGTGGTGTTCCAGCCCTTCTTTCTGGAGCTCAGCCTCCCCTACTCCGTCATCCGAGGGGAGAACCTGGAGCTCAAGGCTACCGTCTTCAACTACCAAAGCAGCTGTATAATGGTACACCAGTGACAGTCCTTTACTGTCTTACTAGTATTTAGTTCTGTAATGTACTCATTAAAAGGTAATCATACTCTATTCTTACATTTGAAGATGTGATAAATATATGGGTTAATATCATAGTGTTGAAGATTTAAAAAAATTCTGACTGTCAGCTGTATCAAACCTAAACCACACATCCAGATTTGGTGCAAGTTTAGCTTCAGCCATACTTTCCATAACAGAGGGACATGTGTGTGTTCTCATTGGCAGGTGAGTGTGAGCCCTGCCCTGTCTTCAGACTACACCCTCACACCCCTCGCTGAGGCCCAGCAAGCCTCCTGTCTGTGTGCCCACGGCCGCAGGACTCACAGCTGGAAACTAACCCCCACGGCTCTTGGTGAGGGTTATAGACACAGTACTCACAGTAGTCTGAAGACTGTTCACAATATCACACAGACATCGTAGTCAGATGAACTGTGATTTTGTTGTGCTATATTCGTAATGTATCTTTGTATTTGCAGGGCCTGTGAACGTGACCATGATTGCAGAGGCAGTGAGTTCCCACACGTCATGTGACAATGAGATCGTCAACGTACCTGAGAGAGGCCGCATTGATGTGGTCACACGCTCCCTCATCGTCAAGGTGACGTAAACACCAGTAAACGATGGTGGAAAATGTGTGTGTGCATCTCATGTTTCTTATCCTCTTCTTTTTAGGCAGAGGGAACCGAGCAGACCAAGACCTACAACATCTTGCTCTGTCCAAACGGTCAGTGTGAACTTCTAATATCATTTGGTTATCATTAAATACTGACATCACTGTTTACACTTCTACACATCATTTATTTGTGTATTCATTTAATCATTTTATTTATGTGGTTTTTCTACATTTCTCAATTAAATGTGGTTATATTATATACAGTATATGAATGTTTAGATTTTCATCTATGCTAGCGTTTACATGTGCATGTTAATTACCATTACATTACTTTATAAAGCTATGTTACATTTCTTCTGTCTGGTGTCTCCAGTGCCTTCCTGTATATGCCTCATCATATCATGAATATGAATGTATTGTTCATACCTAGGAGAGAGTCTTCAGGAGCAGGTGGAGCTCAGCCTACCCGAGGATGTGATCCAAGGCTCTGCCCGAGCCTCAGTATCAGTCCTGGGTAAAATTTGATCTGTTTACTGAGCAGGTTGGAGGCTTTTTATCAATCCTGCTCAATAGGAAGCAGAGCCCTGTGAGTGTGTCTGGGGAATGATTCAGAGAACAGAACAAGTAAAACAATGATACACAATAAACAGTTCAGCAGTAGTCAGGGGAGAGGAAGCCTAGTGTTTGGCTCCCAGCCCAAAGGTTCTGTCTTCCAACCACAATGTGTGCAGTCTACCTGTCGGCATCCCTGATACCGGCATAATATATATCTAAAAAAAGTCTATCTGGATGAACACATCTGCTAAATAGATGACTAGTACTAAATAGAAAAGCGACATCTGATGAAAGATATTCGTTAAAACATCTCTTCATGACAGAAGTCTATGTTGGTTATATTCCATGGCTTCACCTCGTATTTCCTGCAGGTGACATCTTGGGCCGCGCCCTCAAGAACCTGGATGGTCTGCTGAGAATGCCGTATGGATGTGGAGAGCAGAACATGGCTCTGCTAGCCCCCAATATTTACATCCTGGAGTACCTCACCAACACACAGCAGATCACCCCCGAGATCAAGGCCAGGGCCACTAACTTCTTGACCAGTGGTAAGTCTCCTATGGTAACCTGCTCTGTAGGCAAGTTAAAATCACCATGTGTAGTGGTGAGTGCACAAAGTTTACATTTCAATACATTTTTTAATTCCCTTTTTGATCCTTCCCTGAAAAGTAAAGAGGCCTTAATAATACAATGATACAATTGTACAAACATTTTGTATAGATTCAGTCATAAAATTCTGTCTTATCCACAGTTGTATAATAAACAATTTTAATCACACAGGCTACCAGAGGCAGCTGAAGTACAAGCATTTAAATGGAGCTTACAGCATGTTTGGAACTGGATCTGGGAATACCTGGTAAGACTTAGTAGACTTGCATGAATCATTTGAATCTTTAATTAAATGAACCATAATTAAGAAGAACAGACAAATTATTCTGATGACCGACTGACTACCTTTGGCCACTATTCATCAGGCTCACAGCGTTTGTCCTGAGATCCTTCGTCAAATCAACGTCGTTCATCTTCATCGACCCCAAGGTCATAGAGGACGCAAAGACTTGGTTGGAGAGAAAACAGCAAGACAACGGCTGCTTCGAGAAGTTGGGCAGTCTTTTCAATAACAGAATGAAGGTACAGACATGGAAGCTTCTCTCTTACTGTACTTCACTGGGAAGAGGATGCTTTGTGTTTGGGACTGATGTCAGTTTTATTGGAACTGATTAGCAGAACATTTGAAGTAAGAAAGTGGAAGCCCATTTTTGCTGTACAGCTCTTGTGTACTTGGTGTACAGAAATCGGCTTTAACCACAGTTTTTTTATGAATCACAAACACTATTGCTTTGCTTCACAGGGAGGCGTCTCAGACGAAGTCACTCTCTCTGCGTACGTGACAGCCGCTTTGTTGGAGACCAATATTTCTGTTTCTGTGAGTAGAGTCTTTCAAGCACTGATTAAGGAGATTACTATAATACTATGCATAAGAGATAACACATTTTATTAGAATTAGAATTTGAATTAGAATTTAATTCATTTTGAAAGGATTAACATGGTGGAAAATTCAAGGTTTGAGTAAATCGTTTGACTTTACTGCTTTCAGGAACCACTGATAAACAAAAGCCTGTCCTGCCTGAGGCAAAGCCTGGGTTATAAGAACAACATATACGCCACAGCTCTACTGGCGTACGTCGTCACTCTGGCAGGAGACATGGAGACACGGTCTCTGCTGCTGGAGCACCTGGATAACGTGGCCATACAGGAAGGTCAGAGGACTTTCAAATGGCTCCATTGATTCCACTATACAATGGCAGCATATGAAGACACAAGAGTAAAGAATAGATGAGCTGGGTAGTTGTGACATCATCAGCGTATGTTAGCCAGCCTGGGTTAGGGTTCGGGTGATACCCTGTTTAAAACCATGTACCAAATGTTGAAAGCATCATGTAATCTGTGTACTTCCTGTGAAGGCCTGTCAAGTGATCTGAATCTCATCACTGAAAGATGAGACAGGTCGACCTTTCTTGGCCCCAATGTGATGTATGCTGGGTGTGTGTTTTCCTCAGGTGGTAACCTTCACTGGTCTCAGAGGTCTGAGAAGTCCATGTCCCTGTCCGTGGAGATCAGCTCCTATGTGCTGCTGGCGACTCTCAGCGCCACGCCCACCACTGCTGACCTGGGCTATGCCTCCCGCATCGTCAGGTGGCTCACCACCCAGCAGAACTCCTACGGAGGCTTCTCCTCCACACAGGTACTGGGCCTGCTCTATAGGGAGGAAATAAGCTCTATAGGAGGCACACAGGCCTGCTCTTTAGGGGGAGCACAGGACTGCTCTATAGGGGGAACACTGGCCTACTATATAGGGGGAACACAGGTTGTGCTATTTAGGGTGAGCACAGACCTGCTCTATAGGGGGGGCACAGACTGCTCGATAGGGGGAACACAGGACTGCTCTTTAGGGGGAACACAGGCCTGCTATACAGGGGGAACACAGGTTGTACTCTATTGGGGGAACACAGGTTCTGCTCTATAGGGGGAACACAGGTCTGCTCTATAGGGGGAACACAGGTCTACTCTATAGGAGGAATACAGGTTTTGCTCTATAGGGGGAACACAGGCCTGCTATACAGGGGAAACTCCCAGCCGTGCTATATAGGGAGAATACAGGTTCTGCTCTGTAGGGGGAACACAGGTTCTACTCTATAGGGGGAGCAGAGGTTCTGCTCTATAAGGAGAACAGTATGCTCTATAGGGGTAACACAGTTTTTGCTCCATAGGGGAAACCATGCTGTCATACCTGCATGGTCAGGCTTGTATCCTAGCAACTGGCTACATAGATGTGAAAATACAAGTAAAGATCTGTGCCCATCATTCAATTGACCCATAGCTTCTCCATAAACTTCTGTTTGTTGCAGGACACAGTGGTAGCTCTCCAGGCCCTGGCTCTTTACTCCACGCTGGTGTTTAGCCCAGAAGGCTCCAGCACTGTGGATGTCCATTTCCCCAGCGGCCAGATGACCTTTGAGGTGAATCAGGACAACAAGCTACTTTACCAGGAGAGGGCGCTGACTGACATGACGGGAAAATACAGCGTGGAGGTGAAAGGCACCGCATGTGTCTCCATGCAGGTTAGCAGCCAGCGGATCAGACGTTGCTTTGACTTTGTCCCGGTCCAAAAGACCGTATTCGAGAAGTAAAGGAACACATGCCCACCCCGCCTGTCTCTCTGAGCTCCCGGTTGGACCCGTGTAGCACATGGCTTTTTAATGTGTTGCGTTGTGCTTTTCCAGCTGTCTCTTCACTACAACATCCCGACGCCAAGAGATGAATCCAGCTTCCGGATCATGGTCACAACTGAGGCTGAATGCAACAGCAACACGCCGAGGCCTAAACTCACCTTAAGGATAAAGTCTGTGTAAGTTAGCCAGGGTTAGATGGCTGATCTTCTCATTGAAATGAACTAAGACTACACTACGAAAAGTTTATATCTTTATTTTGTGATCATTCAATACTCAATAAGCCATAATATTGTTTTGCACTGAATCAAACCACCAACTACTTTCCACAACAGATATATCGGATCAGAGAATTCTACCAACATGTTGATGATGGATATTAAATTGCTGTCTGGATTTGTTCCTGACCCAGAGTCTTTGAGAATGGTGGGGGAAAAACAATTCATGTACTCATGATGTGTTGGGGATATTCTAGCCAGGGTGTTTTTTTTTATACGTCTATTGAATGTCATCTTCTCTCCTCACAGCTCAAGTCTGCACTGCTGGTGGATCGTGTTGAACATAATGACGACCACGTCATTGTTTACTTGATGCCGGTGAACACACCCACATGCAATAGAAACACATACCATTATATCATATATAAAATATACGATACATAGAGATGAGGTAGAACAGGGATGGGCAACTTTGATGATAGAGAGGGCCACAAAAAATGTATCCAGAGGGCCAGATTGTGACCATGCACTTACACTATAAGATACTGTAACCCAGTTACCAACCTTTTTAAGCCCAAGATCCCTGACCTGGGTCTTGGTGAAAGGCAAGATCTACCGTCCATTCTCAAGCGGATGAGAATGGACGGATATAATATAATAATTGTGGTATGCGTGGGGGCGTGGTTTAGCGCCAGCGGGTGAAACAAGGAGATCGGAGGAGGGAAAAACGTATGATCAGCCTGATCATATTTATTAACATCTGGTTACTGTCCCCACAGTATGTAGGGATGAGTATAATCAGCCTGATCATATTTATTTATTTTTCTCCTTCCCGGTCCAGAACCAGATCAAACCACGGAACGTAGCATTGTGGCAACATAGACTTTGCTAAATGGTCTCCTGCGTCTGGCAGATCAAGCGCATCGCTGTGACGATCGCCGCTTCTGCCGGCAACTCCATGTCCGGAGTCCTGTTTGGGTACCACCGACTCAGCACCTTGTGGCTCCATGTCCCGGGTCCTGTTTGTAGCGAGGTCTCTGTTGCCACAAAGCCACATTTGTTTGATCGGGTTCTGGACCGAGAAGGAGAGACGCCGATCCGCTCCCCGCGTTTCACCCGCTGGCACTGAACGACGCACCCTCACAATATCACAATAATCTAATAATAAATAATATAAATAAACAAATATCAATTTCTGTATCCATTTTTATATTATTATCGGGAGCTATGGGGAAAGTCTCAAAGATCGACCATCCCAACCATCAACCAACGGGTTGGCTGCAGCTCCTTCGACGGAGCGTCCTCTATCGGTAGACAATTATAATTACAATTGGACTCTTAAGGCTGATACATACTCCGCGAGAAGCGAGAACTTTCTCGCACCCAGGGCTGCACCAGTTCTCGCAGCTTGTTCTCGACACATCAGCCGGGCCGAACTTTGTTCTCGCGTCGTGTCCGAGAACTATTGTGTGATTGGTCAATTTGAAGTGGGCGTGGTTAATGTGCTTTCCGGTTATGCTGGTGTGGGCGGGGCCTTTGAGTTCTGCACTTGAGTTCTCGCAGAGTATGAAATGTCCAGGGCTGCAAGAACTTTGTTCTTGTTCTCGCAGCCCTGGGTGCGAGAACAATGTTCTCGCTTCTCGCGGAGTATGTAGCAACCTTTACGCTTCCAACGCCTGTGAAACCAACAATTTATTGATTTGGAAATTGACTCGTGGGCCGCACTGAATGAGGACCTGAATGTGGCCCGCGGGCCGCCAGTTGCCCATCCCTGAGGTAGAACATCCACATACACTTGTTAATGACATGTTCATTTTTTGTATACATTTACATGTATTATATTATCTTGTAATCTTGATCAGAAATGTGTCTGACTCCTGACTAACCACACTGCTTTCTTTCCAGTTTGCCAAGAGTGGGGCTGTCAACCACAGCTTGATCATCCTGCAGGACATTGAAGTGGACAACCTGAAACCAGCCGTGGTCAAGATCTATGATTACTACCATCCAAGTAAATATATACCAGATAGAAGAGAAAGGGACAGGAGGGAGCAAGGGAAGGATGAAAGAGAGATGGTACAAAATGAAATACATTTTGTTTTGACCAGCACCTCCTTCTTACCTGTGTTTCTGGGTTTAGAGACAAAGAGAGAGAGAGAGAGAGAATTTGTAATTAATTAATGTCTCATTCATCCATTTAATAATTCGGTAACAAATTAGAAAAAAACATAGTTTCACACCCAAATCTAATGATTACAACTCTCTACTGCTCAACTTCTACCCTTTTACCCTTTTTATAACTTGGAAATCCATCATATTACTGAAGTAAGATGCATTCTGAAAGTATTGGTGTAGCTCACCCCACGTCCACCAGGGCCCAAAGCCATGTTTCAGGGAAGAATGTGCGGACAGTCTCTATGATTGTAGGAGGAGGGGGGGGACCATCGACGTTCATCATGCTCATCATTATGGGTGGTTCCATTCTTTCCATTGCAACTGGCATATAACCGTCATAATAAACTCCTGATCAAAGTAAAAAAGGAGGAAGTGTGTGTTGTTTAACCTGTAGTGGGTAGGCCTACTGTTCAGGGGGCTTAACCCTGAATAATTATAGGTACACTGGTTAGTGTTCATCAACACGCTTCACAGGAGAACAGAAGAGAGTTCTGGAAGTCTCACCCCTGCGTTGATTGTAGTAGTTTATTCCATTGTAGGAAAGACAGGAAGGTGATTTGAGAATCAAATTTGTAAACATCTTCAGCCCCACTCCCTATATGAACAAATAACATTTTTGAATAGTCTGCTTTTTGAGGTTGCACTCCAAAACTTGCAAAAATGTATGTGGATAAACAAGCACCTGAAACACTGAGTAGGCATTGCTGTCGTCTTTCCCTGGGTATGGGATGTGTCTCTTGGGTCTCACTCGTAAACAAGTGTCAGGATCATTGACTTCATATGGATACATGCTTGCTCTCTGGGCTGGCAACATGTTAAATATCTGCAAAATAGAAAACATTTCAAATTCCTCTTATAATGTATATAGTTTTTATAACATAAACAACCATCTTACTTCAGTCAGAACACTTTTATTTAAAGTTAGAATTGTATTTATTAATTAACAGCCACGGCAACACATTTCTGGCTGTACAGTTGTGAAACTCCCTACCCGTCCAAGCAGCCATGCCAAAATAGGAAGGGAACGCAGCGAATGCTCTATAAAAGCACACACCATTCAGGCATTATGCCGGCTTTTTTGGTTCTGTGTAAAAAGACAAAAGCCAGCATAATGATGGATCTTCTTTACGGTGATATTCTGGGATATCTGTATAAAAGGGGCTTATAACTTGCTTGCCATCAACTGATCGCTGAATTTCCCAATGCTATACTCTGTTTAGTGATATATCAATGTCTAACTGCCGCACCATTGGCAAGTTTCGGTAAGTAATGTAGTTTGATCCAAAGTGACTCAGTATCATTAACGGCCAAGCCATCAGCAACTTCGGTTGAGTGTGCAGCTGAGTGTGTCCAAAGTGAATAGTTATACATAATTTCCCTAATAGCTGAGTCATGGGCTCATTTCAGTTGAGTGTGTGACTTGGTCCTTAGAAAATAGGAGGGGGGTGTGTAACGATTTCTGTCAAAACACTGCAGTCACGCCATCTACAAGAATTTCCTTCGGGATAAATAAAGTTCTATTCTATTCTATTCTGCACTGAAAATTACATAATAATTATTAAATTATTTATTAATCAAATTATTTAAAAATGCTGCAGTAAAACGTGAAAATCATCAGAGGGTGGCTCAACCTGCTAGTATGCTACCATGTTGGCCATGCGCCTGGTAGTGACCCGGGTTCGATTCCTGCTTGTGGTCCTATGCTACATGTAATTCCGTCTCTTCTACGACCCACATTCCTGTTTTTCTTTCACTGTTCTGTCCATAAAGGCACAAAAAAAAATAAAAGCCCTCAAAATTATATCAAAAAAATTATCAAGAAAATCATAATGTTACTAGGCGATGTTGTAGAACAATATTCCTGATAGATATTAGATTATATTTTTTATGGAATTAAAAAAGGAATATTGTATATCATAATGATTATATGCTTCATAACAGTATCCCATTTGTTCTATATAGGCAGATTGAAAGAAAATGTCAATACAAAAATCAATAGTTATGTTATTAGAACTCTAGTTCCATGAATGTAGGCACAGCTGTCTCAGCTTCGCTTTATGGGCTTGTCCACAGACATTTTCAACAATGTACCACAGGCCCCGCCCACATTCCAATGTCACAGTGCGTATATAAGGCCGCCTCGGCCAGCACTCGTCACCCACGCATTATTTCAGCAATGGATGGGACACAGATAGCACTTTACAGTATTTCCTCATATTCACCCATTCTTACAACAGCGGCAGCGGCAACCATGCAAGGTAACAACCAACATGTCAGGAGAAGTTAATCTTGCTCAGGGACATCCGACACTTAGCTAGGCAGAGCCTGGGGATCGAACCAACAACCTTCCTGTTGTCAGACCCACTCTTACCTCCTGAGCTACTGCCGCCACCCGCGAATACAGCTGACAGTCAGAAAAAATGTAAATCTTCAACACTATGATATTAACCCATATATTTATCACATCTTCAAATGTAAGAATAGAGTATGATTACCTTTTAATGAGTACATTACAGAACTAAATACTAGTAAGACAGTAAAGGACTGTCACTGGTGTACCATTATACAGCTGCTTTGGTAGTTGAAGACGGTAGCCTTGAGCTCCAGGTTCTCCCCTCGGATGACGGAGTAGGGGAGGCTGAGCTCCAGGAAGAAGGGCTGGAACACCACCAGCTCTTTGGGTGGAGCAAGGCCAAAACCCTGCTCTGAAAGGCAGAAGGCCTCTGTCTCCCAGGTGGTGATGGTGTCCGGGACAGTGACCAGCACCTCCTTCTTACCTGTGTTTCTGGGTTTAGAGACAAAGAGAGAGAGAGAGAGAGAATTTGTAATTAATTAATGTCTCATTCATCCATTTAATAATTCGGTAACAAATTAGAAAAAAACATAGTTTCACACCCAAATCTAATGATTACAACTCTCTACTGCTCAACTTCTACCCTTTTACCCTTTTTATAACTTGGAAATCCATCATATTACTGAAGTAAGATGCATTCTGAAAGTATTGGTGTAGCTCACCCCACGTCCACCAGGGCCCAAAGCCATGTTTCAGGAAGAATGTGCGGACAGTCTCTATGATTGTAGGAGGAGGGGGGGGACCATCGACGTTCATCATGCTCATCATTATGGGTGGTTCCATTCTTTCCATTGCAACTGGCATATAACCGTCATAATAAACTCCTGATCAAAGTAAAAAAGGAGGAAGTGTGTGTTGTTTAACCTGTAGTGGGTAGGCCTACTGTTCAGGGGCTTAACCCTGAATAATTATAGGTACACTGGTTAGTGTTCATCAACACGCTTCACAGGAGAACAGAAGAGAGTTCTGGAAGTCTCACCCCTGCGTTGATTGTAGTAGTTTATTCCATTGTAGGAAAGACAGGAAGGTGATTTGAGAATCAAATTTGTAAACATCTTCAGCCCCACTCCCTATATGAACAAATAACATTTTTGAATAGTCTGCTTTTTGAGGTTGCACTCCAAAACTTGCAAAAATGTATGTGGATAAACAAGCACCTGAAACACTGAGTAGGCATTGCTGTCGTCTTTCCCTGGGTATGGGATGTGTCTCTTGGGTCTCACTCGTAACAAGTGTCAGGATCATTGACTTCATATGGATACATGCTTGCTCTCTGGGCTGGCAACATGTTAAATATCTGCAAAATAGAAAACATTTCAAATTCCTCTTATAATGTATATAGTTTTTTATAACATAAACAACCATCTTACTTCAGTCAGAACACTTTTATTTAAAGTTAGAATTGTATTATTAATTAACAGCCACGGCAACACATTTCTGGCTGTACAGTTGTGAAACTCCCTACCCGTCCAAGCAGCCATGCCAAAATAGGAAGGGAACGCAGCGAATGCTCTATAAAAGCACACACCATTCAGGCATTATGCCGGCTTTTTTGGTTCTGTGTAAAAAGACAAAAGCCAGCATAATGATGGATCTTCTTTACGGTGATATTCTGGGATATCTGTATAAAAGGGGCTTATAACTTGCTTGCCATCAACTGATCGCTGAATTTCCCAATGCTATACTCTGTTTAGTGATATATCAATGTCTAACTGCCGCACCATTGGCAAGTTTCGGTAAGTAATGTAGTTTGATCCAAAGTGACTCAGTATCATTAACGGCCAAGCCATCAGCAACTTCGGTTGAGTGTGCAGCTGAGTGTGTCCAAAGTGAATAGTTATACATAATTTCCCTAATAGCTGAGTCATGGGCTCATTTCAGTTGAGTGTGTGACTTGGTCCTTAGAAAATAGGAGGGGGGTGTGTAACGATTTCTGTCAAAACACTGCAGTCACGCCATCTACAAGAATTTCCTTCGGGATAAATAAAGTTCTATTCTATTCTATTCTGCACTGAAAATTACATAATAATTATTAAATTATTTATTAATCAAATTATTTAAAAATGCTGCAGTAAAACGTGAAAATCATCAGAGGGTGGCTCAACCTGCTAGTATGCTACCATGTTGGCCATGCGCCTGGTAGTGACCCGGGTTCGATTCCTGCTTGTGGTCCTATGCTACATGTAATTCCGTCTCTTCTACGACCCACATTCCTGTTTTTCTTTCACTGTTCTGTCCATAAAGGCACAAAAAAAAATAAAAGCCCTCAAAATTATATCAAAAAAATTATCAAGAAAATCATAATGTTACTAGGCGATGTTGTAGAACAATATTCCTGATAGATATTAGATTATATTTTTTATGGAATTAAAAAAGGAATATTGTATATCATAATGATTATATGCTTCATAACAGTATCCCATTTGTTCTATATAGGCAGATTGAAAGAAAATGTCAATACAAAAATCAATAGTTATGTTATTAGAACTCTAGTTCCATGAATGTAGGCACAGCTGTCTCAGCTTCGCTTTATGGGCTTGTCCACAGACATTTTCAACAATGTACCACAGGCCCCGCCCACATTCCAATGTCACAGTGCGTATATAAGGCCGCCTCGGCCAGCACTCGTCACCCACGCATTATTTCAGCAATGGATGGGACACAGATAGCACTTTACAGTATTTCCTCATATTCACCCATTCTTACAACAGCGGCAGCGGCAACCATGCAAGGTAACAACCAACATGTCAGGAGAAGTTAATCTTGCTCAGGGACATCCGACACTTAGCTAGGCGGAGCCTGGGGATCGAACCAACAACCTTCCTGTTGTCAGACCCACTCTTACCTCCTGAGCTACTGCCGCCACCCGCGAAGTAAACGGCTACGCCACCAATCATAGAACTAGAGTTACAATAACATAACTATCGTTCTATTTCATGTAGGCTACACCGTCTAGCCTTCGCCTTACGGGCTAAGGTGAAGCTGCGAGCGGAGCCCGATGAATGTATCTCGGCTGGACCAAAAACCCCCGGGACACACCGGGGATCAATACCATCAATACTACTGAGCAACACACAACGACGATATTAAACCTCGAATTCTCCTCCTACACACACAGGTTGGCGAGTAGGAGAATAGAGAGAGTCCATAACCCCTTAGCAAGGATAGACATGTCCACCCAAGATAAGATAAGATAAAACTTTATTAATCCCGAAGGAAATTCTTGAAGAAGACTGGACATTCAAGACACCGGTTACAATCCGTAACCATAGTGAAGAATACCGGTCATTCTAAAGTCCAACGCAACGCCGGGGAACCACTGAAAAACAGGGAGGATAGGCTGACGCGGAAAGCAACGTTACAAATCGTAACAAGCCTATTCTCACACCGTGTGAGGAGTTAAGAGCTGCGGCTCCAACACAGAGTGCCCAATAGACCCTCTGGTCATGTCCAGCAAGTAAAAGTGGACAAAGGCGCTGGGAGAAGACAATGGCGCCGCGGCCCAAATGTCTTCCACCGTGACACTGAGCACAGCCGGAGACATGGCTACACTCCGGGTAAAATGGGCTCTAACCCCCAAAGGAGGAGCCAATACCTGCAAATAGCCTCACACAGCCAGTGAGAAAGCCGCTGCTTAGAGAGAGCACGATGTGCTCTACTACCATCATGGTGTCTGTTCTGGCCGACTCCTCTGAGCGGCTCAGAATCAGCATATCGTTGTACATTAAAAATAATTATGTTTCTTTGACGTCTGAGTAGCTCCAGTGCTGCCTCCATGCACTACGAGAAAGTGTGCAGGGCCAGGGAGTAACTGAACGCCAGACACTGTTACTCATACCCATGAAGGTGAAGCGGAGACATTTTTTGTGAGCCTTGAGAATGGGAATGTGGAAATAAGCGTCCTTGAGTTCCAAGGACGTGAACCAATCGTTCTCACTCACGTATCGGAGCAAAGCTCTTACCGTGAGCATCCAGATGGGATCCAGGATGGGTCTCATCTCCCCTGAATTTTTGGAAACCAGAAATTAGTGAGAGTAAACCCCCTGACAACCGTGATGACCCCCTTCTTCAAGAGGCGAGAGACCTCCACTGACAGAGCCATGCTCACAACAGGGTCCAGCAGCTTCGTCTCCACCAGCCCCATAAAGGGTGGGGGATGGCGCTTGAACTGAATGGGATGTCCCCACTTCAGCGCGCTGTCCAACCATGTCGGTAAAACGCATTGCTGTCATGTACATCCCCAGTCCGCTCATAAGGCACATGAGAAACGCTGCCAAAGAGGAGGCGGAACCCGAGCCGAACCATGTCGCTCAATCGTCACACTGTAGCCATCGGACTGAAGGTGTAAGAGGTTTCTTTTTTTGAATAAACTTGGGGTCTAGGGGACAGGTACTCAAAATCACCGAGGCGACTACATGTATGTCTCCAGCCCGCTCATGAAGCACACGGGAACGCAGAGAAGACGGCGAAACCCGGGCTATACTATATCGTTCAATCACCACGTCACAGCCATAGGACTGAGGGGGGGGGGGGGAGGAGAGTGTAGTGAGGGGGACCGAGCTAAGAGTGCTGGAAAGAGGATAGTAGTGATGTTATTCACAACCGCACCACTATGTGCAAAGACATACATCCTTTTGACAGAGCAGCGAGCCGTCTTGAGCCAGTCGGGTGGCAGCGGCTTCTCGCTCTTACGCCACCCGGTACTCGGGCAGAGGATGGCTGCCAGGGGGAGCTCCAGGAAAGGTATTCCTCTCGCCTGTACAGAGGACCACCCTTCCTACCTGTCTTAAGTGAAGCCAGGTCCAGGGCCGCCGCGGGCAGAAAATGTTGAACCGGCAGGAACTGTGGACAGACGGTTGGCTGATGGGATGATGACAGGGTCTAAATTAATACCCCTGCATGTGGTCCAGGACTGGAGGCTGTGGCAACGCCCATCATGGACACAGCCTCGACGATCTTTCAAGAGATCGGTGAACCGGTGTGGTCTTTCGGCAAAGAACAGGTGCCTAGCGAGAATGTTGTCGCAAGGCAGCATGGCGGCGGTGCAGACCACAGAACCTGTGGCGTGCTCAGCCCCAAGCAACTAAAACTAACTAATTGTTATCCGACAACACTGCCATATTCTTGTACATTATGTCTCCAAGTATCTCTGCAATGATTTTCAAAGTCTTTTACTGCAGTATTTTTTTATAATTAAATACTAAACTGTGCATTTCAATACGCATTAACTGCAACACAGGCCTATTTTTTTTTACTTCAGAAAAAATATATAATTGTTATCAGCAAACTTGATTAGATTTTTTGTGGAATTTAAAAATAGGTCTATATAGCAATGTATGCATATTTGGTATGCCTTTAGTATTCATTATTAAAGAATACAGAAATGTATGGGATATTGTTATGATTTAAGCATATAATTGTTCAAACGCAAAATACATTCATGACCATTCAAGTCACAAATGTATGCACTTCAATGCAACATGAAATCCCAGTCGTCCCCCACAAGCTTTACTGTAAAAAGCAATGTAGAAGCTTGACGTAATTTTAGTGTAGATGGAGCGACCACAGTACAAAACCCTGCACCAGTTCGGAACAGATTGAAATACTAAGGCAGAGAATCTATCTTATCCTCCGAGAAATCTGATCGTTTCAAGTTATATGGGTCAAAACTAGGGATGCACCGATACCACTTTTTTTCAGACCGAGTACAAGTACAAGTACTTACATTTGGGTACTTACCGATACCGAATACCGATACCGAGTACTTAATAAAACCATTACAGTTCTAATGACTTTGAAAACATGTTTTATTTTCAATCAGATGTTCCTCTCTTTCTGACTGTGAACAAATTAAACAAATATAACTTCAATTAATAATTTAATAATTAATAATTTCAATTAAATGTAACCTATTCAGAACCATCCAACATACGTCAGTCGGATATTCGGTACCAAGGACGTATTGTTGTTTAGGACATTGGTGGACATCACAGATGTTGCGCCAAGGATGCGCAATGATGACGCTCCCGTGAGACGCTGGGCTCCGAGTCAGCGTCTCTGGTGGGGGGGGGCTCCGTTAATTCGCGGTTCTGATGGGGGGTTCTCCGTTAATTCGCCGGTTCTGATGGTGGGGGGGGGGTTCTCCGTTAATTTGCGGTTCTGATGGGGGGGGTGCTCCGTTAATTCGCGGTTCTGATGGGGGGGGGGGGGCTCCGTTAATTCGCGGTTCTGATGGGGGGGGGGGGCTCCGTTAATTCGCGGTTCTGATCTCATGCGATCTCTCGTTGCTATTAAACATCCATAAACGCCAACTCGGTTGCATCTCTTTATTTCAATATTCCTTGGCTAAGAATATTACAAGGTTAACGTTGCGTTGCCAAAGTGGTATCGGTGCGGTTGTATCGGAGTAGTTTAACGAGTACGAGTACGAGTACATGAGCACAGTATCGGACCGATACCGAATACTGGTATCGGTATCGGTGCATCCCTAGTCAAAACCACATATTTCTACTTTGTCCTTGCATTGAGCCTTCGCTGGACCGCTCAGTCTATTGTAATATAGTGAAAATTGGCAATTGTTTGTGGAGACGCTTTCAGCAGCCGCCATCTGGACTGTTTGTATTTCCACCATCATGGTGGACGATCATGACATAACCGGTTTGGTCACATGGTTGCAAGTCAAGAATACACCTGTAGGTGTCGCTGTGGTTCTTGAGCCATTACACTTCCTGGTTGCGGAACTTGTGGACTGCCAGATTAATGAGCGTGTATGGAAGTAACCTTTTGGCAAGCACGTGACTGAAAGAGTGACCGAAAGAATGAGATTGCGGATACAAGCGGCCAAAATTTGTTTCCTCCGCAGGGTGGCTGGGCTCAGCACTGCTTTCCGCGTCGAAAGGAGTCAGCTGAGGTGGTTTAGGCATATGATTAGGATGCCCCCGGGCGCCTCCCCTTAGAGGATTTCCGGGCACGTCCGACTTGGAGGAGACCCCGTGGCAGACCCAGAACCTGCTGGAGGGATTATATATCTCATCTGGCCTGGGAACGCCTCGGGATCTCCCAGGAGGAACTAGAGAGAAGGAAGGAGAAGGAAGTAGGGGGTCCCTGCTTAGCCGGCTGCCACCGCGACCCAGCCCCGGATAAACGGAAGAGAATGGATGAATGGATTTAGTACCAGTGACCAAATTACATATCATGACGATTATCGAACATATATTACTACGTAAAAAAAAAAATGTGGGGTTCACTGGCACTTTAAGTCTGGGAACTTTAAGATTCCAACAACGGCAACAAAGTGATCCATTAATTAGCGACCATCACCTCACTTATACTATCGAGAGCATGTTCAACATCCATCCATCCATCCATTTGCGTCCGCTTATCCGGGGCCGGGTCGCGGTGGCAGCCGGCTAAGCAGGGCCCCCCAGGCTTCCTTCTCCCCAGCCACGCTCTCTAGTTCCTCCTGGGGGATCCCGAGGCGTTCCCAGGCCAGATGAGATATATAATCTCTCCAGCGGGTTCTGGGTCTGCCCCGGGGTCTCCTCCCAGTTGGACGTGCCCGGAAAACATCCAAAGGGAGGCGCCCGGGGGGCATCCTAATCAGATGCCCGAACCACCTCAGCTGACTCCTTTCGATGCGGAGGAGCAGCGGCTCTACTCCGAGCTCCCTCCGGATGTCTGAGCTCCTCACCCTATCTCTAAGGCTGAGCCCAGCCACCCTGCGGAGGAAACTCATTTCGGCCGCTTTTATCCGCAATCTCATTCTTTCGGTCACTACCCAAAGCTTGTGACCATAGGTGAGGGTTGGAACGTAGATGGACCAGTAAATCGAAAGCTTCGCCTTCCGGCTCAGCTCCCTCTTCACCACAATGGACCGGTACAGCGCCCGCATCACTGCAGACGCTGCACCAATCTGTCTGTCCATCTCCCGCTCCATTTTGCCCTCACTCGTGAACAAGACCCCGAGATACTTGAACTCCTTCGCTTGAGGCAGCAATTCACTCCCAACTCGGAGGGAACACTCTACCGTTTTCCGGCAGAGAACCATTGCCTCAGACTTGGAGGTGCTGACTCGTACCAACGGCCCCGGTACCCCATACTCCCGTAGTACCCCCCACAGGATTCCCCAGGGGACACGGTCATAGGCCTTCTCCAAGTCCACAAAGCACATGTAGACTGGATGGGCAAACTCCCATGCCCCCCCCAACAACCCTGCGAGGGTAAAGAGCTGGTCCACTGTTCCACGGCCGGGACGGAATCCGCATTGCTCCTCCTGAAGCTGAGGT
Source organism: Coryphaenoides rupestris (assembly GCA_002895965.2). NCBI lineage: Eukaryota > Metazoa > Chordata > Actinopteri > Gadiformes > Macrouridae > Coryphaenoides > Coryphaenoides rupestris. The sequence goes on from PIJE02000021.1 coordinate 26,980, forward strand.
TCGACAATCGGCCGGAACCTCCTCTCCAGCACCCTGGAATAAAATTTCCCGGGGAGGCTGAGCAGTGTGATACCCCGATAGTTGGAGCACACCCTCCGGTCCCCTTTCTTGAAAATGGGGACCACCACCCCGGTCTGCCATTCCACAGGTACTGTCCCCGACCTCCATGCTACATTGACTAGGCGTGTCAGCCACGACAGCCCGACAATGTCCAGAGCCTTCAGCATCTCAGGGCGAATCTCATCCACACCTGGCAAATTGCCACTGAAGAGCTTTTTGACTACTTCAGTGACCTCTACCAAGGATATGGGTGTGACTTCCTCCGAGTCTTCAGACTCTTCCACAGAGGACGTACTGGTCGGATTCTTGTGTTCTTTCCACCGCCCGACAATATCCTCAGTCTGGGTCAGCAGTTCTCCTCCCCGACTGAGCACAGCCTGAGCCAAGCCCTGCTTTCCCTTCCTGAGTCACCGGACAGTTTGCCAGAACTTCCTTGAGGCCAACCGAAAGTCCTGCTCCATGGCCTCCCTGAACTCCTCCCACACCTGAGTTTTTGCTTCAGCAACCGCTGAAGCTGCGGTCCTTTTGGCCTCCCGGTACCTGTCTGCTGTTTCAGGAGACCCCTGGGCCAACAAGGCCCGAAAGGCCTCCTTCTTCAGCCTGACAGCTTCCTTCACCGCTGGTGTCCACCAACGGGTTCTTGGGTTGCCGCCACGACAGGCACCGACAGCCTTTTGACCACAGCTCCGAGCTGCAGCCTCTACAATGGAGGCTCTGAACATGGCCCACTCAGGTTCCATGTCCACAACCTCCCCCGGGATGCACGAGAAGTTCTTCCGGAGGTGGGAGTTAAAGACCCTACGGACAGGGGCTTCCACCAGACGTTCCCAGTTCACCCTCACTACACGTTTGGGTTTACCAGGTCTGTCTGGCAGCCTCCCGCGCCATCTGATCCAACTCACCACCAGGTGGTGATCAGTTGACAGCTCTGCTCCTCTCTTCACCCGAGTGTCCAAAACATGCAGCCGCAGATCTGCTGATACGATTACAAAGTCGATCAGCGACCTTTGGCCTAAGGTGGTCCGGTACCAGGTACACTTGTGGACCACCCTATGTTCGAACATGGTGTTTGTCCATGACTAGCACAGAAGTCCAATAACAAAACACCACTCTGGTTCAGATCGGGCAGGCCGTTCATCCCAAACACTCCCCTCCAGGTTTCTCCATCATTGCCCACGTGTGCGTTGAAGTCCCCCAGTAGAACTACGGAGTCCCCGGATGGAACCCTTTCCAGGATGCCACCCAAGGACTCCAAGAAGGCCGGATACTCTGAGCTGCTGTTTGGTGCGTAGGGACAAACAACAGTCAGAGCCTTCCCCCCAGCGACTTGCAGTCGCATGGAGGCGACCCTCTCATCCACCGGAGAGAACTCCAACACAGCGGCGCTCAGCCGGGGACTTGCGAGTATCCCCACACCAGCCTGGCGCCTCACACCCTGGGCAACTCCGGAGAAGTAGAGGGTCCAGCCCCTCTCCAGGAGTTTGGTTCCAGACCCGATGCTGTGTGTGGAGGTGAGCCCAACCATATCTAGTTGGTACCGCTCCACCTCCCACACCAGCTCAGGCTCCTTCCCCCTGCCAGTGAGGTGACGTTCCACGTCCCCTAGAACCAGTCGGCGATGACGGGGATCCGCATGCCCAGGACCCCGCTTTTGCCTACTGCCCGGTATACAACGCACCCGACCCCAATGACTCTCCCTGCAGGTGGTGAGCCCACAGGGAGGTGACTCCACGTTGGCCCGACCGGGCCCCGTGGATCCAGGCCCGGCCACCAGACGCTCGCCGACGAGCTCCCCTCCCAGGTCTGGCTCCAGAAGCGTGCCCCGGTTTCCCTTGTCCGGGCGAGGTGACTGTGTTCTTTGGGAGTCTTTTCATGGGGTCTTTGAATCGCTCTTAGTCTGGCCCCTCCCACTTTGCCTTGGGAGACCCTACCAGGGGTTAATTCCCCGGACAATACCGCTCCCAGGGTCACGGGGGCACCCAAATGTTGAACATGTTCAACATGTTGAGCCATTTACAATGGCCCCATCCAAATGTAACTCTTGGCAAACAAGAGTTTGCTAGCTTGCTAAACAACAACTGACTTAATACAACCTTTAGCCAACATTGTTAAACCAACTCGATATGAGCTAAATGAACATGCCACTAAAGGCTACGTAACGTTTCTAGCGTTTACAGCCATATGTTTCGCATAATTCTGCTCCCTTGCCCCACCATGTTGCCAACACCACTGGCCCAACAATACAATAGGGCACACACATATTGCAAGCAGCACACCATATGCAGGCATTTTGCAGATCCATATACCTGCCAAACAGGTCTGCACAATTACTCCAATAACCTGAATCCAAATCTGACAGTACTGCTCCTCAAATGACACACCAGGAACTTAGACAATAAAACAAGAGTAAATAAAGCTTGTTCAAAAATGTTGGCAAAAGATGGGCAGGCCACACCAAAAGTAACTCCATGATCCACAACCATGACATGTTGGGCTCCCAACCCTCCAGGATTGACCAGGAAAAGAAATATAATGTAGAAATATATTCCTGGAGATTTTATTTGGGTTTGAAGAGTTGTTATGATGGTCGTAAAAAACCCAATGTCACGTTGTATTTCAGTGGCATTGGCTGTATGGATTTTAGGGTTTGACATTTTGATTCTCCCAGGTCGCTTTCATTTTTCATTGGCCTTGCACTCAGCTTTCCCGGGTTGTATGTCCCAGAGCACATCACTGTGCATGCTTTGAAGCCGTAAATATTAAACATCTTATCATGGTTTTCTGCTCCACCCTTCTTGACATCTGGGACCCCCTTCAATTTGCATACCGTCCCAACAGATCCACGGATGATGCCATTGCCCTGACAGTTCACACCGCCCTCTCCCACCTGGAGAAGGGTAACACATACTGTATGTGAGGATGCTACTCATTGACTACAGCTCAGTATTGTAATGGAAAATTACATACATAAGTATAGTCACGTATTATGAATGCATATAAGTTTCACTTCACTACAAACCGTCTCCTTTCAAGGACACATTAATGTGTTGCCATGAAGTGATCGCACCGTGCCCTGATAGTAGAAGGAAACATTGAAGTCTCTATGCCCCTTTGTCTTGTGGACACCTGGTTGATGTTGTGGGAACGGTCCGAGAGAGAGAGAGAGAGAGAGAGAGAGAGAGAGAGAGAGAGAGAGAGAGAGCTTGTCCATTTGGCCTTGTAGATTATGTATTGCAGCCTGCCATGTCTGGGCGGGAAAATGCCTATAAAGCGTATGAAGTCCTTTGTCTCTTTGGCTACTTCGCTCTCAGACCCCACTGTTAGTGTATCTGACTGAGAATAACCCATCAGCGCTGATTATATGTATTTGATATTTAATAAATGTTTGTCTACTATACTGGTCTAAAATCCACTGGTGACAGAGTTGTTTTTATTAGTTAACAGATTTCCACCACAGTATTCAACACTATTTGCCCATCAAGCTTGTTCTCAAGCTCAGGAGCCTGAGGGTAAACTCTTCCCTTTGCAACTGGATTCTCAGGGCTGCGTACTCAGTCCACTCCTGTACGCAATGTACACGCATGACTGTGTAGCCACGCACAGCTCCAACACCATCCTCAAGTTTGCGGACGACACCACCATCCTGGGTCTCATCACCAACAATGATGAGACCGCCTATAGAGAGGAGGTCAGGGACTTGGCAACATGGTGTCATGGTGTCTCAACATCTGCAAGACTAAAGAGATGATCGTGGACTTCAGGAACCGACGGGAGGGGGGGGTTCATGCTTCTCTACACATTGACGGAGCTGAAGTAGAGAAAGTCTCCTGCTTCAAGCTCCTCTGTGTGTTTATCAAAGATGACCTCAGGCAAGCAGACTCTGTAAAAACTGTCCAAAAGCACCTTTACTTTCTTAAGATAATCAAGAAGTTTGGCATGTCTGCAAAAACCCTCACAAACTTTTACAGGTGCACCAGCTGCCTTGTTTAGCAGCTGCTCCACTGCTGATCGGAAGGCCCTCCAGAGGGTGGTGAAGACAGCGGAACGCATCATCAGCTGTCATCTCCCAGCCGTGCAAAGCATCTACCACACACAATGCCTTAGGAAACGCAGAAAATCAATGAGGACTACAGCCACCCAGGCCATGGACTGTTCACACTGCTGCCGTATGGTTGACGTTACCGGAGCATCCAGGCACGAGGTAGTGGCCACAGGCCATCAAGCTTCGCAACCAGCAACACCAATCTCATTGATCATATTGATCACTTTAAACATTGATAATACTGAGATGCTTCAACTACTCTGGATACATATGCCTAATTCCCTTTGCTATTTAAATACTCTGGCTACATATGCTTCTGATTCACTATCTTTTGTATATTTCTGCGATGACATGCCATATGCCGTAGTTCTTCTACTGCTGCCCTCACTTGTGTAGCTGCCCTTACTCACTTGTACTTACTTGGACATTTAAAATACTCAATATTCTATCAATACTTCTGGAGCCAACATTTACTTTATTTATTTATTTTTTTTAAATGATTATGTATTATGTATAGTTTATTATCATATTATGTATACTGTGCCATTTCCTGGGTTCCTCGGGTGTTTCGGGTCTTCTACTAATACTACAACTATCAAACCCTCCTCCAGGTGACCCAGCTGGGGTTGATCAAGCCCCGGCTTGTGTCCAGGTAGCTCTACTCCACCCATGGCTCTCCCCTCCTGATCCACAGCCCTCTTGCGGCAACTTCCGCTGCCTCAGTGAGTTGATGGCCCTTCGCATACTGGCCCCTGTGATGCCCAGTGTGTTGTGGGCCCTGCAAAGGGACTGGTCTGTGAACCCTCTGCATCGAACCTCAATGGGCTCCTCCACCAGCTCAGCATACTTTGCCCTCTTCCTCTCGTTGGCCTCCTCGATGTGGTCCTCCCAGGGAACTCTGAGTTCTAGAAGGACGATCTGCTTGGAGGTATCTGAGATTAGCACCATGTCCAGCCTTAGTGTTGTTGCAGCAGCATTTTCTAAGAACTTCAGTCTGGTGTTAGCTTCTCCCCAGCCCTGACGAAAGTGATGGTCTTCTTCACTGAGACACTTGTAGTGGCTGATCCCACTGCAAATGGTGTCTGCTATGGCCTTCAGGACTTAGTCATGGCGCCAGCGATAACGCTGCTCGCCCAGGGCTCTCAAGCAACTGCTGAGGATGTGCTCCAGGGTCCCTCTCTTCAGGCACAGAGGGTGACTCAACCTTCCCCCAACAGAACAAGTTGGACGGGCTTGGTAGTCGTGGACAGCCTGGATTAAGATGGGATTTGATGGGGTTTGCTCAGCCCATGAGACTTTGCGCTCCACCACTTGCTCCCATCTTGTCCAGGCTCCCTGCTTCCGCATTCCAACCATCCTGCTGGCTCAATGTTGGTCGAGTGATGCCCGCACTGTGTCCTGGACCAGCACCCTCCTATCCTTCCTCTTTGCTTTGTCATAGTGAGGTATAGTGCTGCTACCCAAGCCAGCCCTCCCACGAGTCATTGCGCCCACCAGTGCCCTGTGCCTTAGTCTCAGCATCTATGACCTGCTAACCTCCACTTCTGTCCTGTCTTGACCTCGATCCCAGCCTTAGAGGCTTTTGGGTCACAGGACTCTCTGTATTGCAGCACCCCCCTCGTATGGGTCACCATGAATTCTTTATTCAGGCTGCTGATGGGGAGCTTCAGCTTGTTGTTTTGCCCATATAAAGCGATGCTGCTCAGGCTCCGAGGTATTTCCAGCTAGGGTTGCACGGTATACTGGTACTAGAAAAGTACCGCGCTACTCTGCCGTTAAAAACTGTACTATACCACATCCATTTAGTATCGGTACTTTAGAAATGACATGAGTTGCGTCAATGTGCAGGTTTGACAGCGGCACAGTGTGTGTGTGTGTGTATGTGCAGCTTGAAGGCTGAGCGCTCTGCTTCAACTCCCTGCAGTGGGCGTGTCAACAGCCCTCCCCCTCTCTCACTCATGGCTGCTGCGAGGACTACAAGCGGTCTTGTCAGCCGTCCACAGCTTGTGGACAAAAGGGACGCACGGAGCGAAATATTACGTTGCCGAAAGCCATGGCAAAGCCCGTCTGTAAACGGTGCTTCAAATCTACACAGGCGAAGGGAGCCAACACATCCAACTTGGCAAAGCATCTTGCCGACAAACATCCCGACATATTAAAAGAGTTCAAAGAGCGACAGGTTAGCGAATGTGATGGATAACATAATTACAGTACATGCCCTCAAATAAGTCAAACGAGTGTGATTTATTTTGTGACAAGCAAACTTGTTTCACCATCGGAGTTTGACGAGGCAATTAAAGGCAATGTGCTCAGTACGATGTACACAGACCTGGCGGCAAAGAACTGGCGGCAACGCAGTTGTTAAAAAAGCACCAGAGTTTTGATTCCTTCAATACTCTTTGCCCAAGGAGGTACATTGAGTCATGACGGTGTGATATCAGGTTGCAAATATAACGTTAACTATCAAAGAAGTCACATAAACTCAAGTATAGGGGACATCAGAAAAAAAAGCTTTAATAACACTGTCATTGATTTAATTATTTACAATAATTTTTAAACATAAAGCCAGCAGCTGCAACAGAATAAACTTTATTTTTGTAAAAACATTTTAAATAGCTATATAGCTCAGCAGCTGTGTGAAAATATATTTTAATTGATTTATTTAGATTATTATTATTATTATAATTATTTGTAAGTTTAAACAAGTTTCCTGTTAACTCTTAGTTCACTTACCAAAAAGTAGCTGCAAAAGCAAAATATGTTTGTTACAATCTAAGTAACCTGAATTCCTGCAAAAGAGTGAATTATCAAGTTCCATGTTCTGTCATCCATTATTCCACTACTTTTCCTGATGTTTTAGGTTTGCTAACCCTCCTCTCAAAGCCCTCGACCGTGGAGATTGGGACCTCGTACACCAAGAGGGGCCAGAAGATCCTAGAGAGGATGCCGTGTTGGTATGTCCAGGCCTTGAACTTGCCTGGTAGTCCTGACTTGTCCACCGTCCCTAGCCAGATGTTGTCGTCACAGTCAGGTCATCCATGAAGGCCCTAATGGGCGGCTGTTGGATGCCAGATTTGGTGAGTCGTACTCTGCACTGAACCTCAGCAGACTTCACCAGCATATTCAAGCGAGCGCGAGGAGTGCAAGCGTGAGGATCACTGGATCACTGAAATGGTACATCCAGTGATAATTTCTTTCTCAAGCTTATGCCATTCTGATGTTGTTGACCCAGTGGAGAATCTCAGGCTGAAGCTGTTATAGTAGTACAGGATGCGGTCCCTGAACTTGCCTGGGATATGATGTCGGTTCAGTGCCTCTTCGACCAGCTTGTGGTGTATGGACCCATAGGCGTTTGCAAGGTCCATCCACAGTATCACCAGGTCCCCCTTATTCTTCCCTGGTCAGTTGGGTGACCACACCTGCATGCTCCAGACACCCCGGTATCTTTGGGATCCCTCCTTTCTGGACCCAGGTATCAATGGCGCCTGGCAACAATGCTGAAGAATACCTTTCCCTCATCACTGAGCAAAGAGATGATTCTGAACTGACTGATGTTCTTATATACCTTGTATGGTACCCCACTTGGACCTGGGGCTGAGCTTGCTCTTGCCTTCTTGACCAGCTCTTGTACACTCTTCCAGGTGGGCTCCTTCCCATCAAATTGTTGGTGCCAGTGGGTTTATCAAGGACTTGCAGAGGCCCAGATCTTGCTCCCTGGATTCATCACTGATGGTGTCTCTGAGTTGGAGCAGGTGAGCTGGCTGCTGCACTTCTGCCCTAGCAGCTGTTAACAGCTGAAGTGAACTGCCTAGAAAGGCTGTTCACTTCCTGGCCCTCTCCTTCCTCCGTCTCCTATGCCCCTCGGCTCTCCTCAAGGTCATAAGCTTCTTGCGGAGAATGCTGCGCAGCTCTCCCTCGCCTCCTTGAATTGCTCGATCTTGCTCATGGTGGAGGGGTGTTTCTCTGCACTCTTCTCCTCCAGTCTGAACCTCTCATCTGCTAGGCTGACGAGGTCATTGACTAGAGGCATCGATCAGCTTCACCCTTGGCCGTTGCTTCCAAAACGGCCAATTGGCATCTTTATCTAACTGGATTTACTCTTTCTCCTTGTAGGCTAGGGGCCACTTCACCCGATGGTGTTCTGTTGCTCTGCATGGGTCTGGGGCTTGTGTCACCTGGAGATTCTGGGCACTGTGGGGTGACTCCGGGCCTGGCTCCTCCTGGGTCTCACCATGGGTAGTCCCTGAGGGCTGTGACATTTGCACTATCTGCACGTATTTCATCTTGGCCTGGTGGATCTTCAGGCCACGCGGGTTATTACACATCTTGCCACAAACGCATTCCGTACTCGTCATTGTGTTTCCATCGCCATGTGTCTGTGCCCCTTTGTCCGTCCGAATGGGATTCTCTTTGGCCCCCCCTCTCGGGAATCCCTGGGGGTATTTTTTCATGGGTTGATCCGTAGCTTTCTGTGGGTTCTTCCTCTCAGCAGATGTAGGTCGGGCCGCTAGCCCTCACTGCCCCGTTGCCATCTCTCCGGGCTGTCTGCTGTCTTTTCAGCTGTCACCACTCTGTTCTTGGTCATCAACCAGTCTATTCCCGGTCATCACTGGTTGTCCCAGACAGAAGCTTTTAACATACGTCATCCTGTGATGCACCTGGATACATCATCAGTGATGTTTCCTGGGTGCCTGTGTGTGTGTATATATATATATAAATATGAGGGCCGGGACTTTAACGCGTTAATTACGATTAATTAATTACAGAAAAAATAACGCTTTAAAATAATTAACGCATTTTAATCGCACTTTATTTTTGCACTCCAAACACCACGGAACGTTTCTCAGTGGACGAATTGGCGGCTCAAATATGGGCGGACCGGAAGAGATCGCGTTTGAACCGGAAGAGATCGCGTTTGACCGTTTAGTTTTTTTTGTTGTTTGGTCTGTGTAGCTAAAATAAACAGGATTTTGCTGCTTAAACGTATGTATATGTCTATTCATTGATTCACTCGTATACCAAAATCCATTTGAATTGGAAAATGTTGCTTCTCATGTCAAATATTGATATGCGATTAAAATGCAATTAATTACGATTAATTAATTACAAAGCCTCTAATTAATTTGATAATTTATTTTTATCGAGTCCCACCACTAATAAATATATATATATAAATAAATCTGTCTTGCTCTTTTTTCTTTTTTATCTTGCTATTTTGTATGATCTTTTTGACTATTCTTTTGCGTCACCTGCCATGTCACAAGAATTTCACTGTTCAGAATGTGTTGAAGAACATGTGACAATAAAACACTTTGACTTTAGTTGTGACTTTTTACCTTGTTTCAGACTAGTCGTGTATTTCTATGTTTATTGTGTTCCCTGTCTAGATCTTCTCATTCTATAATTCTATGTTTGCCATGTGTCCTGTCTGCCATGTGTCCTGTCTGCCCCAGCTGTGTCTTATCTGCAATATAATCAACCCTATATATATATATATATACGGTACACGGTACTAGCAAGGTGTACCTAATAAAGTGGCCGGTGAGTGTATATATATATGCCAAGTTGAGGAAGATAAGGTTTGTAAGTGAAGGAGGAAGGTATGGTGATAGATTCAGACACCCCCCCCCCCACCCCACACACACACACTTGCCTTGTCAGCATTCAACTTCTTTCCAGGCTCCTTGATGAGGACACTCTGGTCCACTGCACTGATGCCACACAGGGAGTCTGGCTGGGCCCTCAGCTGCAGTCTATTCTCCTCTCCTGGGACAGCTGAACTGGGAGAAAACTCTAGGGACACCTGGAGAAAAGTGTGATTTTTCTTGTGATTTTATTTGCCCCCATTATTACAGTAGTCTACGTCACTTTGGAGATACTCTTTTTGTTAAAGATACATCCCATTTGTCATTCTAGTCAACATAACACTGACCTGGTTAGCGAAGCATTTCTCCGTGTCGAAATCAGCTTTGTGAGCAATGATGTTCTCACTGGGAAGGCCAGCGAACACAACGACCTGGACCAATGGTGCCATGTCTGGCGACACTTTCAACTTGATGGTGATTTCCCCCTTGGTCACTGAAATGACCCTCATGTTAGCCATCAGAGCTCATTTCATCTATCAGTGAACAGCTCTAAACATTGAGGGTAAAGAATGTTTTTTTGTATGTCCCAGTGTCTGGAAGAGCACTGTCCAGACCCACCTGGTTTATCCAGAACTTCAACCTTCACAAGTCCAAGTGTGGAGATGGCCCCCCGGGCCAAGATCTGCAGAGATGAAAGGCAAAGAGGGCAAATAAACCAGAATGTGTTATGTATTGTTTCAGCGAGTGAGACTGTGTCTCCAGTACTGCAGATTAACTGCAGTCTCATTTGTCATGTACTCTATCGCTGTGGACTGACACTGCATTACATTCATTTACAGTAAGCATAATATCTAAGACTCCTCCATGTCCACACATATGTAAATACAAAGACCGAAAGCGTTTCCGTGTATTAATCTATTTTGACATTTTGCTCACCAAATACATAATATCCACAGGGCCTGGGGCCTCCCCAACAAAAGTAAAGCTGACTTTGATGACTTCTTCCACGTTGCAGACAAGCTCGGACTCCCTCGTCTTCACCTCTAGTTCACTATTGGTTGGAGTGTCCTCTGTTTTTGGTCGGAACACCGAGAGGACGTGTTCGTCGTTTTCATAGTGAGGAATTCTGTACCCTTGGTACGCCAATGTGGGCAGTGCAGACACCTTGGTGAAATAAAAAAGTGTTTGTGTGGGTTTGGTTGATATTTTAGTTGATGATTTAACAGACAAATTATGGCAAATCACATAAAGCCATTGACATTGCACATCATTGTAACACACTGATGTACTAAGGACAGTTTGTGTGTCATTACTTGTTTGGGAGAGGATTGACAGGACAACAAATATAGGCCAGAGCAAGAAACATACATCCTAGAAATTAAATGTCTCCACCAACATGTCTTCCTTACTGTCAGTTTAATGTTGTCCTCAAATCTGGATGTGTTGAATGAAAACTGGGCGACACCATCACTGTCGGTGGTGAGATTTTGTGTGAGCTGTGCCACCGACCACCTCTGCCCCTCAAAAAGGTGGAGTACCTTGTTTGGGATGGGCGTGTCATTAAAGTACACCGCCTTCACCTGATGGATGACAACACGTGAAACAGGGTCAACCATCCCTATGTTAGAGGAATCTTCTTGGTCGCAGCCAAAACTATTGTTCATGAACTGCTAATAGGACTAACCTTGCCTTCCACAACCGATCCTCTCTCATACACCTTGTGTGCATCAACAAATGAAAGCTTTCCAATCACGTAAGAAAGTTGGATTGTTTCAATCGCCATGTACTTGAGTCCTTTGAAGTCACCGGAAAGACAACTATTAGTTTGCAGTAAGGTGTGTGTTTGAGAGAGAAGATAGTAGCTGTGTGTGACTTACCCGTCCCTTCCTCCTCTACGTCCGCTAAGACAGAAAGTTCAGTCCTTACCAACTTTTCAACACGTGTGAAAAGTGCCATGTTGAAGTTAAATGTTGCACAACCAGTCTTGTCCAGCTAGGGAAAGTATAGAAAATACATATAAATATATATACACCAAAAGTATACACAGCAACGTCTTATTTTTTGTGTATGCGATGAATGCTTATTCATAGGTACAGGTATCGGTACATCTTCTTGTGTTCTTCAGGCTTAATGGAGGGTCTACCATTACTCTACCTTTTTAGTCTCTTTGTGGCAAGGGACAACAAACTCAGGCTCTCCCAATGGGTGTTCGGGAGTAATCCTCATTGGAATGATGACATGATGATCCAGAGGTCTGCATATTTCCAGCGAAGCAGTGGCTGGCACAGGCTGTTTGTATGTGTAGCTGAATGGAAGAAAATAATTTCAATAATTAAATCATTTTCTAAAAATCATTATTGTAGTCATATCACATCATATCCTATCACATTAAACCATACGATATATCACGCCATATATGAGATTACATCACAATAAATAATCATTATTGCACGAAGGAATCTTTCAGCCTTACGTTGAGCACACTTGTGCTGTTATGTCCTCTTGTGCAACACTCATTTCTTCAGGCACCTTCACCTTCACATCAAACTTTGGCAGAACTAGGAGGTAGAGCATGGCTGTTGGTCATTCTCATACGTGGCAGTACCAGACACATCAACGTTATAAGAGGAACAAACTTACCATATTTCTCCACCTCAAAGGTTTGTGAAAATTGCAATACGTTGTCCACACTCCATACCTGAACCCGGTATGTTCCAACAGGTGCTTCAGGGTTCAATTTGTAAGAAAGCTGCACTAATGTACCATTCGATGCCTCATTCAACCACTGTCCAATCCGGTTCGCAGCATGCTATTTCGGTAGATATATACAGGTGTAAATATGGTTGGTTAGATATCTTTTTTCAGTAACTAGGTGTATAAAGACACTAATATCACACAAGGAGCATTGTTAAAGGTGCAATTGATAACATTGACAACATTCAGCCACTAGATGTCGCACTCCCCCACCACCCTTCCTTTCCATTCCAGTGGTTGACAGTTTTTCGTATTTCATGGTCGAGTGGAGTGAGACTCCATTGTCATGTGATGAATCCTTTGTGGTTGAGTAATTATTTCAATTTGCAACATGTAGCTATACAGTACATTACCTATAGATTTAGGTTACTTTGTGTCATGATGTTTCTGAGTACTTGGGATTTGTACCAGAGTTAATTTGCGTGCTTATTTTCGCTTATAACATTCAAACACATTTTTTGTACATAGTTTCTTCCACATTAAAATGAAAAGACTTGTTAGAAGCGGGAGTCAGACATCTTACATGGAGATAAATAAAACATTCATTTAAAAATGTTGCATTCATAATTATATTAATTTCGAATTCATAATTATAATATATATATTTTTTGTATAATATTTTCAGAAAAACTTTATCCTGCACTGTGCTCTGTGGATTTTCCCTTAATTTGTCTACATGAACAGGAAAATAACCAGTTTTATCAGATTATGGTCAAAGATTTCTGTATATCTGTAGAGTATTTATATAGTCTTACCTCAATTGTGATCGTATTGTACTATAAAACAAAAAAAAGACATGATCGATTAGAACTCTTTCTTGTTGTACCTGTATAGGTTTTTTTTACAAAAATACTGTATATCACAATACAAAAATGATGCATTTACCGTTGTTTAGAAATTAATACAACTTGGATTATTTGGAGTAATGGCTCTCAAAAAGTAGTTTAAAAAACAATACATTAATATTTAACAAAATTACAACCATTATGTTTGAAATCAATGCAGAGTCCGATTTTAAGTTGCAGATCACACCTATGTTTTACAATTATCCCTTGTCATGACAACAATAAGATCTTGCTTCATAACCTTTCCATTTTTAGTCACAAAAATGTGCGAATAATTAGATTTTATATTGACCAAATGACTTAATGGAGGTTCTTTACCGACATGGAGGTTCTTCGCCTCCACCTCATGCCTAAACCATTTTATCCACCTGTTGATGATCCCTTACTTAATGCACACCTTGATAATTAATATAGTAATTACAGATTTCTGTTGGCCATCACTTTAAGATGGCAGTAAACAGTCAAATGATTCTACTACATCAGTCGAAATGTTTGCAGTCCTTAAGTCCTACAAATTACTGAGTAGAGCATCTTCCTCGTGTACTATTGACCTAGGCCAAAACTGTAACAGGGGCCTTGGATCAGCATTGAGCTGTTTACCCAACCTGATCAAACACAAAACCCAGACTGAAGGGCACATCAATGCTTTTTGTGAATTTTTTCTCATTCCTATGCCTGTTGCTACCTGGCCCAGTCCATAAAATAATAACATCTATTTTCCACTGCATTCATTTTCTAAATTAGATTGTGTGGCACTTTTCATAATATCTGCAGCAGATGGCACTCACCAGCTCGTTGACCAGTCTGAGTTTGCTGTCGAGTGTGATTACTCTGAAATGCACTGCAAAGAGAGGACAGAACAGTCTTAGGAAGTGCTCTGGGGTGAAGATTTCATTTTACACACAGTAGAATTGTAATGCAAACTGCTAACGCCAACTGAGTTCTGAGACCTATTTTCATTGTCGAATATCATCAGTTTTACATCAATTGTACATAATCAATGATTGCAGTGGATTTTAGTTGAACAACTTTTAAATGTGATTTAATCATAGGAAACTGATATTACCAGTTTGTCCTGGGAGGTAGATGGGTTTATCAGTTTGGATGAACGTCTGTGGCGTGTAGGATTGGATCAACACTTTCCTCACTTCTTTCATTACAAATTCTTGGCCTTGAACAATCACCTCCAATTCCCGTACAGAATACAGCACTTTTGGAACCTGTGCAAATCAGGGAATTTGTTTGTTTACTATTTTGTACATTTGTACCAATATCAATTAAGTAACATTGAGCAATTAACATTGGTTGAATTCTGTGAAATATTATTGTTAAAAAAGTATTACACACTCAAAACAATTAAGACAATTATTGCATGGATTAAAGGTGCAATGTGAAGAATCTAGTGGAACAGACTTGCAGAAATTGATTATATTATTCATGAATACTTTTTAATTTGTGTCTAATCACCTCACACAAGAATCATTGTGTTTTATTATCTTAGAATGCGACCTTCATATCTACATAGGGAGCCTTCCACAGAGTCTGATATGTTACTCCGCCATGTTTCTACAGTAGCCCAGAATTGACAATCCGATCACTGGCTCTCATGCAAAGCATCTAGCTAACATGAGAACATAAACCAACTAAATCAGGTTGGAAAGAGGAAACAACCTTGAAAAGAATACACAGGCGAATTTCCACATCGGAGGTCTGCTGAAACAGTGTTATGTTCTCTTCCTTGGACTTCAGAGTGACAGTCATGTGCAGCGACTCGTTTGGGCTGAGCAGACTCGCGCACAACCTGCTTTCAGCTCCAGCCTCCAGCACTGCAGGGATGGTCACCATGTAGTGCCTGCAACAGCGTCCAAGCGCACACACACACACACACACACACACACACACACACACACACACACACACACACACACATTGCTAGGGCTGACATAACAGGACAAGCAGTTATAACAGCATGCTGGTTCCACAAAGTTGTTGTTATGTGATATATACTGACGGATACGCATCCTGGGAGCTTGTTCAAAGTTAATTGTATTGTATAAGTTAGTGAGTACGTTGTAGAAAGACTTACGGTCCGGCCGCTGCTTGACCCAAACATATCCAGCTGAGGCAAGCGAACCCTAGCCATCCCCACATCTGTAAACCAGCAGGCTCCATGGCTGACTGGGCTGCCCCTCTGGATGGATCTCTTTGATATAGCCTCCACTAAGAGGGGCGGTCCTACCAGGGATGACCTCTCCCGCCTCTACTGGGGTACAGTGTGTGTTTGTGTGTGTGTGTGTGTGTGTGTGTGTGTGTGTGTGTGTGTGTGTGTGTGTGTGTGTGTGTGTGTGTGTGTGTGTGTCCATGTCAAGTAAACTATGACTCAAGATTTAAGCCAAAATGCTGCCCTAGTTTGATTTGGATATTCAAGGCCTTGTCATTTGATAAGTAATCTGCATGCTACAAATGAAGGTTTCAAGTTTGGTCTTGGGGTTTATTTATCATATCACACCATATGATAGTATTATATATTACATATAGTAGGGAACAGAGAAGAGTCGCAGGTCAATATATGAACCGTTTGGTCACGCTCTATAAGGAGCATTTAGCAATGCCGCCCTTTACTCCCTTTACTGCGTGGGATGTTTGAACTGATGAAACAGCTCTTACTTACTTAAGTCACGTCATGTCTAGTAGGTAAACTGATATTGGCAATTGGTTAAACTCAAAACGTTTCAGTGCTCAAAAACAATAAAAACAAAGAACCACGGCGAGCACGGCTAAGTACACGTTATTGGCCAATCAGGATAAAGTATTTAACAATGCTGTCTCAATACAATTCTATTGATCTATGACATGGAGTGATTAGGAAAAGGTTGACAAAGGTTGTCAGTTTATTGACCTCTGATGCAGCATTCTCTCCAAGTTATAGAAATGCAAAGAACTGCACAACAATTTGCACAATGCATGTTCCAGTATTTGGTGCTACATGCTACATGATGCTACATGCTGTTTGGGGGAAATTTCATTAATTTGACATTATGTTGCCTAATGTCAAAGAGATTACATTCTGGACCCATTCATTCCTGTTATCCATGGATAAAAACTTTGTTTAACAGTTATCTCATTATCAATTAGGTTTCTTTATCAGAACAACTACTCAAATCTCTCCTGTTTTCATGACAAAGGCAGTTTCCTCACTGTGGCCTACTTAATGCCTATGCTGGAATTATGTTGTTCTGAAACTATACTACATTACGGTGGTTTTACCACTATAAAAAATGAATTTCACGATGGAGCAGGAAGGCCAGTGGAGAACTCAGGCTGTCTGAGGGGCAGAGGCGAATAGAACAAAAGGGCTGCATGCGGTGGGGCACCAGCATTGGACGGGCCCCCACAGAGGGCATTTTTTCACACTTTGTCCACTGCAGGGGCTTTTCTAGGACTTGAGGACTTATCCCGGGGGGGATGCTCCCCCCTGGAATTTGTTTTTAATGTGTTCCTGAAAGATTAATACATTATTATTAAATATGATGTAAAAATATTAGTAGTTATATATATATACAGTATATGTATATATATATATATAAAAACAGTATATATATATATATATATATATAATGGTAGCTATTATATTAGCTGCTAATTAGTATTGATTCAAATCAAATGTGCATTAGCCGAGATGGAATTGTATTGTCAGAATGTATTGTGCTGCCTGAATGACACACAGATTCAAGATTCAAGAAGTTTATTCATCGCAAGAAAACAACATCTAGAATATTTACAAAATGTACAGTAAAAACAGCAGGGATGGGAAATATGCACTATAAAGAATGTACAAAATATGAATACAAATATAGAATGAAAAAAAATATAGAATAAGGTGAGTACAGACCATGTATGTCTGCAACTCTGCATGTATGATTGTCATAAGTCATAAGAATGTGTCATATGTCATAAGCATGTGCACATGTGTGCCCTGGTGAGGTCAGAGTTCACAGTCCTGATGGCCTGTGGAAAGATACTCAGTTTTAGTCTCTCTGTTCTAGCAGCGTCACTGCGGAGGCACTTACCTGACCACTGCAGGGTGGAGTGGATGCTTCATGATCTTGCAGGCTCTGGCTCGACACCTCCTGGAGTACAGGCCCTGCAGGGTGGGGAGTGTAGTGCCAATAGTGCTTTCAGGCGAACGCACTACCCTCTGCTGTCACATTCCATTCTGTGAGTTTCCACCTTCACCATCAATTAACCAACTCATCAGCCTAATCACTCCACCTGTCCCTGCATCAATCACTTCCGATATAAACTCCGCCTTTCCACAAACTCACTGCCAGATTGTAGCTTCGCCAATGTCCGCAAGTCTCAGGTTAGCAACTTCCTCTAGGCCTTCTCATCATTACCGGAGAACAGGCCCACCACCACTGTGTCATCCGCAAACTTGACGATGGTGTTGGAGCTGGACTGGGCCACACAGTCATGTGTGTACAGGGAGTACAGTAGGGGGCTGAGGATGCAACCCTGGGGGGGATCCTGTGTTCAGGGTGAGGGGTCTGGAGGTGTGTCTGCCCACCCTGACAACCTGGGGCCTGGCGGTTAGGAAGTCCAGGATCCAGGCGCATAGGGGGGTGTACAGACCCAGCTCAATCAGCTTGCCAGCCAGTATGTTGGGAACTATGGTGTTGAAAACAGAACTAAAGTCAATAAACAATATTCTCACACAGCCCCTGTAATGGAAAAATCTTGAACAATCAATGACCAAATAACGAGAAATTAAGTAATAACAAACATAAATTTATTTCAAGAGATAAAACAGGACACAACAAATATTCAGTGCTGAAGGATCACACAGTTCAACAGGCAGTCATGACATGAGGGTGTGAGCCCCAAACAAAGTTTGCACAGAGCTTATAAGGATGAGCGCCTCTCAGTGAGAGGAGGAGATATCAGAATATCTGGTGTTTCCCACAAGTAAGGTATACACCACAAATCAGGGATTGGCGTTGAGTGCCTAGGAGGAGAGGTCTCGTCTCTACAAGACATCTGGGGTTCTTCACTGATAAGGTCTCCCTCGTTAATCAAGACCAAGAGTATGCCCTTGGAGTGCCATACCCAAAGAAGAATGTGTTGATAAGCTCAAAGGACAGCGCACAAAGGCAGATAGCCTGTATCTCTCAGCCCTCCCTCATGGCGCACACAGGACAGTGCACACAGGATGGCAGCCTGCCCCCCACTTCCCATCCAGAGGCCCTCTCCCCCTCACAACGTACACAGGACAGTGCTCCCTGGACCTGACCACTACTTCACATCACCCAAGACTTCCGGAGGATGTCTCCGTCTCAATCAGGGACCCAACGACCACCCTCCCCGCGTACACCATACTCACCAATCAAGAAGTTGGTAAAAACTGATGAACACCTAAACCACAGAAACCCTGATTTGAGATGAGACAGACCCCATGCCGCTTTTTCAAACATACCGGTGATCTTAAATCGCCGGTGGCATGGTCAAACAAACAGTAGACCATCTGGTGGTCATCTTAGGTTTCAATCCAATCCAATCCACTTTATTTATATAGCACATTTAAAAACAACAAAGTTGACCCAAAGTGCTTTACATTGAGTCAAACACAATTTTAAAAACACAGTAAAAAAACAGTAACAAAACAAATCAAGAACAAAGAGAATAATAAATAATTTAAGAGAAGTTATACAACTAAAATACGTGGTGCTAAAACGCCAGGGAAAATAGATGCGTTTTGAGGTGGGACTTGAAAATGGGCAGTGTGGGGGCAAGCCTGATGTGCAAAGGCAACTCGTTCCAGAGTTTGGGGGCCATGACGGCGAAAGCCCTGTCCCCCCTCTGTTTCAGTCTAGCCTTGGGGACAGTGAGGAGAGAGTGGTCCGCCGACCTCAGAGACCGTGGTGGTACGTACAGGTGCAGGAGGTCGGACAGATACTGTGGGGCCAGTCCATTGAGAGCTTTATATGCAAACATTAAAATCTTAAAATCGATTCTAAAACGCACAGGAAACAGTGAAGGGAGGCAAGGACTGGCGTAATATGCTCCCACTTCCGTGTCCCTGTCAGAAACCTAGCGGCAGCGTTCTGTACCAACTGTAAACGTGACAGCGAGGCCTTGCTGACACCAGCGTACAGGGCGTTGCAATAATCCAGACGGGTAGAGATAAATGCGTGTATAACTATCCCAAGGTTTTTGAAAGAGAGGAAAGGCTTGACCTTAGAGAGCTGCTTTAGCTGGAAAAAGCTAGACCTTTTGTCGATATTCAGCCACAACCAGGGCTTTCCTCTCCTGTCACAGAATCCCTACAGCTGAAATTAGCTCTTTTTAATATCAGATCATTGGCCAACAAATCCTTTTTGGTTAATGATCTGATAAGTGAAAAGAAATTACATTGTATGTTTTTAGTTGAGAGCTGGCTAAACAGTACTACTGGTGTAGCAACACTCATAGAGGCCTGTCCTCCAAACTATAACTTCTATAAGTCAGTCAGACAAAACAGGAAAGGAGAAGGGATTGCAGCCATTTTCTCTACACAGTTTGTGTGTACCGACATTGACCTGGGTGCATCATTTGAATATCTCGCTCTTGAGCTCAAAGTTAAATTATCAATACTCATCATTATAATATATCGGCCACCTAACTATTCTTCAGTGTTTCTACAGGACTTCTCAGAATTGATCTTGCTTGGTATTACTGGACATGATAAGTTGATCTTGAATGGGGACTTAAATATTCATATCAACAAAAAGAACGATGTCAAAGCTATAGAGCTTGTAAACTTAGTGGACAGTTTTGAACTCATTCAGCATGTAAATTAAGTCACTCATCAGCAATGTAACACACTGGATCTGGTAATAACAAGAGGGTTAATCATTGATAATGTATCAGTATGTGAATTACCTATTTCTGAACCATCACTGTGTATTTTTTGATGCCAACTCAACCTTAACAAAGACCAAAAGGGAATTTCTGGTTCAAAAGAGAGTCCTAGATGACAGAGCTGAAGTTTGCTGATATCATGAGATCATTTGAGCCAAACAGTTATTAACTGCTCTTTAAATGGCATGGTTGAAATTTTAAATGTCATCTGCTTTAAATACTGTTGCTCCACTAAAGGTTAAAAAGAGGTCAACTGACAGGATCTCCCCATGGTTAAACAATAAAACTGTAAACGAGATCAAGAGAATCTGTCGAGCAGCTGAAAGAAAATGGAGGAAAACTAAGCTCACAGTTCACTGTAATATATACAAAGAAGCCATGACTGCCTATAACAAAGTAATCCATCAGGCAAGAAAGGATTACTTCTCTAAGATTATTACAGAGAACGCTGGGAATTCTAGAATATTATTCTCCACTATGGACCAGCTACTACAACACAACCCCCACCCCCCAGTGACCACTCCATCAAAATGTGATGAACTTGCATTGTTTTTCAATAACATATAACTCTAATTAGAACTAGTATTACTGCTGATGTAAACAGAGATGTTCTCAGCAAATCTCCTGGAAATCTTGTAACAATGGGAAAATTCACCTGTATTACATTAGCTGAGATTCATAACACTTTCACTGAGTGCAACTCCTCCACTTCATGCGTTGACCCTATACCTACAGCATTCTTTAAGCGGGTGTTTGACAGCGTTTCAAGTCATGTCCTGAACATCATAAACACATCTCTCCAAACAGGTATCAGGTTTAGATCCTACCTCTCAGACAGAACACAATCTGTTGTCTGCAAAGATTCAAAATCGAAGCATTGCAACCTAAGCTTTGGTGTTAGCTTTCACTGCTATGCGGACAACACCCAAATCTACATTCCCATTGGATCAAAAGACCCCCCCCCCAGATACAACAGATCCAAAAGGTTGAATCCTGCCTGGCTGCAATTAAAAGATGGATGTCCCAAAATTACTTGCAGCTATATACGGGGAAAACTGAGATGATTATCATCGGCCCGAAGCATAAACAATCACAACTTGATAATGTCACACTCTACCTTGAGGGATCCACTTTTGTCCAAAGCTCCTGCGTCAAGAATCTTGGTGTTCTGCTTGATCCTACGCTCTCTTTTGATCAGCATGTCAAAAGTATCACCAGAACTGTATACTTTCGTCTCAGAAATATTGCCAAGATTAGACCAATGCTATCCGATGCGGACGCAGAGACACTCATCCATGCATTTATATCATCCAGACTGGATTACTGTAATGCACTGTTCTCTGGCTTACCGAGCTCTACTACAAAAAGACTCCAGCTTGTACAGAACGCTGCTGCTAGACTTCTAACGAGAACTAGGAAGTTTGACCACATTACTCCTATTCTCACTTCCCTCCACTGGCTCCCAATAAATCAGATTTTAAGGTTCTACTTCTTACCTACAAGATCCTGCATGGGTCTGCACCATCATACCTGAAGGACCTTATTGTTCCCTATTGTCCTTCTTGGCCGCTCCGGTCTTCAGGGGCTGGCCTTCAATTCCAAAAGTGAATACAAAATCAGCAGGAAACAGGGCGTTCTCTTATCAAGCACCCTATCTGTGGAACAGTCTGCCACCTGTGATCAGGGAGGCTGACTCTGCTGATATATTTAAGGCTAGACTTAAAACCCACCTATTTACCCTCGGCTTTGGCCGCTAGGATTGCCCCTCAGCTCTAATTAGAGCTAAATCAACACTGTTAGCATGAGCCTACCCTAGCTGCTGATGGGTACTGGGGTTGAGGTTACTTATATGTTCCTGTTTACTGTGCTCCATCTAACCCTCATGTTGTCTCCATTATCTAGGGTGCTGCTGTGATCATGACTGGATACCTGGCCACCCCACCTGACGGCTACCAGCTTGCTCTCCAGCCAGCACCCCATCATAATATTACTATTTCATTCACTATTTACACTTTGTCGTTTATAATTTGTCATGTTTTGTTTAATGCCCGTATGACACCCATTGCACTCCGAACCATCCCTGGAAGGAGGGATCCCCCACTCTGAGTTCCTCCTCGGGATTCCTTCCTTGTTAATTAAGGGAGTCGTTTCTTGCCCTTAGGGGGGCTAGGGCTAGGGTGGTCTCATAAAATCACTTTTGGCCCATAATAACCTGGCCTGTAAAGCCCTTTGAGACTGTCTTGTGATTAAGGGCTGTACAAATATAATTTCATTGAAAATGTAATTGAATCTTCCCAGATGCCTTCAAAACAGCTGTTGTAAAACCCTTATTAAAGAAACCAAACCTAGATGGTAATACACCGGCCAACTACAGGCCATCAGAAAGATACATGACAAGATGGTTTCAGTCCAAATAAACTCCTTTCTGAAAGAAAACAATATCTGGGAGGAATTGCAACCTGGCTTTATGACCATGACATTTTAATCAATCGTCTTGAAAAATTGGTTGGTCTTTCTGACTATGTGCTTAACTGGTTCAAAACATACATCAAAAGTTGTACGTCAGTCTTGGAGATCATGTGTCCGAGAAACATGACAACTGCTTTGGGGTTGCACAAGGGAGCTGCTTTGGTCCATTATTATTCTCACTATACATGTTGCTCTCTGATATCATCAGAGAGCACAATGTATGTTTCCATAGCTATGCAGATGATACACAATTCTCTCAATCTCTGCTGAACCGAATGATGTTGCAGCGATAGACTCCATCACTAACTGCCTTTTGGCAATAAACAAATGGATGAGCAATCATTTCCTAAAGTTAAATGAGGACAAAACTGAAATCCTACTAGCAATCCTAAAAGCAAAAAGAGAATATAATTCTTTCACCTTAGAAACATAGCTAAAGTGCGGCCATTTATAAATCAAAAGGATGCTGAAAAACATATTCATGCCTTTATCTCAAGCCGACTTGACTATTGTAAAAAAAAACAAAACACAGAGAGACTTCTACCACTCAGCCACAGGAGTTCAGGGTCAACCAGCGCTGAGGAAATTCTGTTTTCCCGTCTTAGCATGTTTATACCCGTCAGATAATTAGTATGGTTTTTAATGTCTACTTGTGTTTTATGGATTTTAATGTTTATTCTATCTTGATGTTGTTTATTTTATTGTTATTCTTTTTATGTGAAGCACTCATGTCATCTCTCTGCTGTAAAGCACTTTGAACTACATTTATTGCATGAAAGGTGCTATATAAATAAAGTTTTACTTACTTATTTGTGCTGTGCGTGATTACAATTGGCTGTTAGTTCAGCATGAATGTTGACCATAGTGTATCAAGATGAATGAAAGTACAGATGAGTGAAAGTGCTTTTAAAAATTTTTTTAGAACAGATGCACCCATCCCTATCCCCTGGATGGCCATCCGGGGAGCAAGGACACCAAGACCTCACGTGGAGACGCTTCCTGTCCCCATCCCCCTGAACGCCAGCCCAGGAAGCAGGGACACCAAGGCCTCATGTGGAGATGCACCCGTACCCACGTCTGAGACAGCCAGCCAAGGAAGCAGGGACAGCACGTTCCCATGTTCAACAACAACAACAACAACAGCGAGTGCATTTCAGAGGCCTCCCAGGGCCAACAGATAAGAGTGAAGCTAACTAGTCACGTAGGTCAAACGGCAGAGTGGAAAGTTACCGGCCCACAAGATGAATACATTCACAACTCCCAACACACAGTTTGGAAACACTGCCTTAGAGGGTACTTATTCATGTTTTCTCCACTGGAAGGGCACCTTAGAGGGCACTTATTCACATTTTCTCCACTGGAAGGACACCCTAGAGGGCACTTTATCACATTGTCTTGCACAGTTTGGATGTTGTTCGGAATATTTGTGTAACCCTAATCATGGTCATGTGTGGGAGAAAATCTTCTCTCCACCTTTTTAGATCTTCTTCCGCCCACTAATCCTTTATTATTAGAATAAACCAGGCTGGTCCATGGAGCATCCAAACCACAACAGCGGTAACAGAATGGTGACTGAGCCTATGGTCCATTGATGAGCCCTTGCATTTGCAGTATTTTTGGATATTACGGACTGGGTGGCAAGACGCCTTTCCTGCGCAAGATTTAAAAAATGGTGATTGGTCCCATGGATGTCCGCCAGAGAGTATAAGTGGATGTTTTTTCGATCTCTATTAGAGTAAACTGAGTTTCCGCCATTAAACAAAAAGTAGAAACTGTGATTCTCTGATTATCCTCCAGCACTTTTCCTCTACTCAGATGGGGAGGTTGCATTGAACCAGCCCTGCTTCTTTTAGGGTTGGCTCTAGGGTGTATGCCAGCCCCTCCATCACAGGGGGGAAGGTTCTTTAGAACAGTGTTTTTCAACCTTTTTTGTGCCACGGCACATTTTTGATATTGAAAAAGTCCCACAGCACACCAGCATCCCAAATGTTACAAATGGAAACGTATTAGCCTAATATCCATAATACGTAATATAAGGATTTATAATTGAGTGTTTTAAGTGTTTTAAGTGTTTTAAGTGTTTTATTGTCACTTCACAGTTTACACAAGTATAAGCAGTGAGTGAAATTTTTACGTGCAAAACGCCCGACAGCCGACCGCAGTTATAAAAGAATACAAATAGAAATAGGAATAGAATAGAAAACTATATTAACAAGTTATAAAAAATCTAAACAAAAGAAAACTGTATAAGATAAAATAAAGTGTCAAAAAAATATTAAGGGGAGCAATACAAATATAAATCAATGTAATAAAATATACATTGATATATTTTGACATTCACAGAATTTCACAAGTGCATTCACTTGCCAAAATTGAAACAAATAGAGAGAGAGAGAGAGAGAGAGAGAGAGAGAGAGAGAGGGAGAGAGAGAGAGAGAGAGAGAGAGACACAAACACAGTGTAAGGTGTTATCCCGAATACTGGCCTTCATTCGGTTTTAAAGGTTAATCTTGCCAGAGACCATGAGCTGTACTGACATTCAATCCGGGACCTAAATGAACTTGAAAAGAATCAAAAAACGTGAGCGCAACGTACGTGAAGGACATGCTACCTGACGTGAAGCACCAGAAGCGACTGGACGCACGTCAATCCATCCCCCGCCTGAACTGAATTCAACAACCACCTTTCATCCCCCTGAACGGAACGGGGGTGCGAGACAATGAAGGGCCAGTGAATGGCAAGTGTGTGTGTGTGTGTGTGTGTGCTGCCAGAGAATATTAACACGGACATTTGCCCTTTATCAAGGAGGAAGCACTGCGACTCGTAGGTGACTCCGACAAGAAGGAAAGGACGGAAGAAAGGGCAGTAGCAGCAGCCGCCGGTTTTCGAGGACCATTCCATCGCGTCGGGGATGGAATGGGCTTTTCCGGCAGTGCATTTACAAGAGGAGTAATTGGAGGAGGAACGCGTCTCGGGTCCTTTCCCCGGGTGATGTACAAGGGCCAGCGTTTTTCCCCTCCGGTCGCCGCCGAGGTCCAGGGCCAGCCTGCTGAACATCTCAGAGGCTGACGTGCGCAGAGCCTTCAAGCGGGTGGACATCCGGAAGGCGGCGGGCCCAGACCACATCGCGTCCTCAGAGCATGCGCAGACCAGTTGGCAGGAGTCTTCGCAGACATCTTCAACCTGTCCCTGTCCCAGGCTGTTGTTCCCGAGGTCTTCAAGATGTCCATCATCGTGCCTGTCCCTAAACACCCCAAGGTAACCTGCCTGAATGACCGGTAGCCCTCACCTCGATTGTCAGTAAATGCTTCGAGAGGCTGGTCAAGGACTTCATTTGTTCCATGTTGCCTGCCACGCTGGACCCATGGCAATTTGCGTACCGTCAAAACAGATCCACCGACGACGCCATTGCCATGGCACTTCACACCGCCCTCTCTCACCTGGAGGGGAAGAACTGTGAAATGCTTTGTGGGGGGCGAGGGGGGGGGGGAGCAGCAAGGAAGTGAAAACTTAAGTTGTTGTTGCCGACTTTATACTGCATATATAGGTGAACTTTTCAGCTTGGACGTATCAACACACGATAGAAGTCCTGCCAAGGCAGTTTTCAAATGTATAAACAGCAAGTGATCCCTGACAACAAAGGAGTACTTTTGCCCAAAAGCGGTAAATCTGAGAGAAGTCCTAGGCCCTGGCGATACCCCCGCAGCCCTTACTCTGTAGTTTTGTGTATAATTGTGCGCCGAGTCGTACGTGCGCGTCGGAGAGTCCAAGTAACAATATCCTGTCGCAAGCCGGATGTTCAGCCTATCTGCCAGTGTGAGGCGAATCGGAATCAGGCGAAAATGACACCATACGCTAAAGCAGCCGAGCGTGCGGAAGCCACTATAACTAACACGTGCAGGAAGTTGCCCCCACCTGAGGCGCAAGTAATCGAGTATCTAATACCATGGCGTGTTGAGCCACTCTCTGTACACCCACGACTGCATGGCTATGCACAGCTCCAACGTCTTCATCAAGTTTGCTGACGACACGACAGTGTTGGGACTGATCGCCGACGACGACAAGACAGCCTACAGGGAGGAGGTTGGATCACTGGCACAGTGGTGCCAGGAGAACAACCTCGCCCTCAACGTCAAGAAGACCAAGGAGCTGATCGTGGACTACAGGAAGCGGAGAGGAAGCTCTCCTCTGTTCCATCCACGGTCGCAGATATCAGAGAGCGCTTAGCGACTGAGAAGCAGCCTGACGACAGCTCCGTCAGACATTCCTCGGCGCCGTGGGGCACAGTATATTCACAGATCGAGAACCAATCAACTCTAGCAAGGTTGTGAGCCAGATAGACTACGCTAGGCACTAAACTAAGTGCGATGGTGGCCCAACTAAAAACCCACTTAGTTGGTTACAGTGCAGGTGAAAAGAGCGGTGACCAACACCACGGCAGCGTGTCCGATTTAGATCCCACCTCTCCAGCCGCGTATCCGCGACGTGCCAGTATATTCACCTTGACGCCCCATCTCCATCGACGGTGCTGCAGTAGAGAGGGTCAGCAGCTTCAAGTTCCTCGGCGTGCACATCTCCGAGGACCTCACGATGGGCCCAACAACGCCTGTATTTCCTCAGGCGACTGAGGAAATTCAACATGTGCCCCCGCATCCTCAGAACATTCTACTCCTGTACCATCGAGAGTGTTCTCACAGGATGCATCACCGTCTGGTACGGGAACTGCACCGCACTGGAGCGTAAAACACTACAGAGGGTGGTGCGGACGGCCCAGTACATCGTTGGAGGTGAGCTTCCCTCCCTCCTGGATATATACACCAGGCGGTGCGTGGCCAAGGCCAAACGGATTATTAAAGACAATAACCACCCCAGCCACGAACTGTACACACTTCTACCGTCAGGCAGGCGATACCGCAGATAAATGCACCCCAGCCACAAACTGTACACACTTCTACCATCAGGCAGGCGATACCGCAGTATCAAGTGACGAGCAGACTCAGAGACAGCTTCCACAGTCAGGCCTAGTGCTAGTGCTAGCTCTGGTGCTAGTGCTAAGTGTTACTGCTAGCGATACTGCTTAGTGCTAGTCCTGGTGCAAGTGCTGGTAGTAGTGCTAAGTGTTGGTGCCAGTGCTACTGCTAGTGTTACTGCTAGTGCTAGTGCTAGTGTTACTGCTAGTGCTAGTGTTACTGCTAGTGCTAGTCCGGGTGCTAATTGCTGGTGCTAGTGTTGTGTTAGTGTTGACTGTCTGAGGAAGTATTCTGTGACATTCTGTGAATGTCAAAATATATCAATGTATATTTTATTACATTGATTTATATTTGTATTGCTCCCCTTAATATTTTTTTGACAATTACAATCAGGACACAGCGGCTATTTAAGCCCGTCATAAACAAGACACGTTGCTAGAACGTACTACCCCCTCGGCTCTGGTTCCCTGTGTTCTCCTTCCTGACTCCCGCGTATTCCTCGTCTCCGCGTTACCCTGTGTCTCCACGTCTCCTCGCTCCTCGTCTCCTCGCTCCAGTGACCCCCGCTACGGACCCCTACTCTCCTCGGACCCTCTCCTCGCTCCAGTGACCCCCGCTACGGACCTCTCCTCTCCTCGGACCCTCTCCACGCCCCTATCCCTGGATTCCCCTTTTTCCTCGCAGACGGATCCCCGACAGACCCCCTGACTACCGGACTACCCTGACCACCGGACTACCCTGACTCTCCCCTAACCCTCCGTTAGGTATTTTTGTTTTCGTGATAGATTAGTGTTAGATTTATTTATTTATCTAGTTAATTATTTATTTTTATATATAGTTATATATATATAGATATATTCATTATTTATATATATATATTATATTAGCTATAGAGATAGACTCATTACTAGTATAGTTATTATTAGATATATATTTATATATAGGTATTTTATACCTACTAGCTACGTTCCCTGTGAATATAATAAATACCCGTGGAACATAATACTTGTGTCTGTTCTCCATTGTTTACTCACTGACTCCTGATCGTGTCTGGGTCCTAACAGGACCTCTGCAGACTAATGAAGGTAATGCAGCTAAGAACATCGGTGTATCACCCCCAGACAGACGGCCTTTAACCAGACCCTGAAGAAAATGTTATGGAGGCGGATGGGAGAAATTGGGATCAGCTGCTGCCCTTCCTGCTCTTCTTGATTCGGAAGGTGACCCCGGGCGTCTGCTGGCTTCTCCCCGTTTGAGCTGCTCTACGGGAGACAACCGCGAGGGCTGTTGGACCTGGCGAAAGAGGCCTGGGAGCACCAGCCGTCTCCCCACAGAACCATGGTGGAACATGTGGAGGAGGTAAGAGAGAGGATGGCCACCATATGGCCCATGGTGAGAGCACATGGCGGAAGCCCAAACTGCCCAGGCACGGGTCTATAACCGAGGGGCCCAACCCAGAGAGTTCGCCCCGGGGAGACAGAGTGTTGGTCCTGGTGCCCACCTCAGAGTGTACGTTCCTAGCGAAGTGGAACGGTCCCTACGAAATACTGGACAAAGAGGGGGAGGTGAATTATAAGGTGAGGCAACCAGGACGAAGACCGCCGACAAAGGTATACCACATCAACCTGTTAAAAAAATGGGTGGCCCGCGATGTGCTGTTTTCCCTCTCTCCTCCTCGTCAGCTTGGTGTCAAGACCGCGCCGATCGAGGTCCCGATGGGAGAACGACTAGCACCAAGCCAGAGACAAGACCTACAGGAGCTTGTGGAGCAAGTGTTATTACCATTACTTCCCATTATATGGTCTCTAAACTAAGTGTGGTCTTATGTCTATTGACTAGATTGCGCAGGGGGTTCCTTAATGAACGTACATGCCGTACTAATATTGATGTGTTAGTTGCATTGGGATAATTTAAGTTCTTCATCTTCTGACCCTCTTCCCATATCAATGGGACCACGAACACCAGTGAGATTATGATTAACACACACATGGTGCCACGCAGCCCACAGAGGCCTGGCTGGCAGAACGGATGCCACGGGCATCTTCCTCTTTCATCCATCGTGGTGGGCAGGCGTTCACGCAGATCTTCTTATAAGGTGTGTTCTTTGGCCGTGTGTATATGTTTTATGGTCTGATCTGGAGCAGCGTTCGGCGTACACTCCGTGACCAGTGTGGTCGTATGAGGTGTGTCCTTCAGCTTCTAGGTGTATGTGCGGTTATGTATAGACCTTCTACGGCAGCGCTAGGCTTGCACCGTGTGGTCGCATCGGGAATCAGGTGTGTGTACAGCTCAGGTTGCGTCATTCTTGGTCATCTGCTTCTCTTCCTGGTCGTTGAGTGATGGTCTGTCATCACCCTTGGTCACAGGCAGTGCTGGTGCTTGCTTGCAGTGCTGGGCGTGCACCCACATCACCCTCTCTCCGACCTTGATGGTGGATTGGGTTGGTAGCAGAATCTGGTACGGGCCGGTCCGTATCTGCATGCACATTGGGTGTGTGTGGTGCGATACTTTCCCTGCTGCTGTCTTCTCTGTCGGTGTCCTCCAGTGCCTGCAGGTTGTCACCTTCCCCGGCCTGCGTCCACCCCGCCTAGTCAATCTGCTTGTTCTTTTTTTTCTTCTGCCGTGAACGTCGTCGGCCTCGACCTTGGTTGCCGCTTTCAGGGCATTCTCGAGCCCATGTTCCTTTTTTCCCACAAATAAAGCATTCGTCTGGCCCGACTTGTCGGTTTTCTTGCGTTTGGAATTTTTGGTTTCTTTGTCCTTGGTACCCCCTTCTGCCACCTCTGCTGTCTCTGAATCTTCCTCTGCCTCTTCCTGCCTCCTGGAACAACGTCAGCTGGCCTCGATGCCACTGTGGTGGGTGTGGACTACGGTGAGACGAACCAGGTAGTCGTGACAGTTCTCTGTTTCTCCTGTACACAGGCTGCAATCTTGGCCATATCCATACGTACTGGAAATTGTTCTTTGGAGCGATTCACTATCGCCGTGATGGTGTTTCTGTAGCCATCATTCGCATGGTTGCCGTAGTCCCGTATGTTACCAGGCGCAGGGGTCGGCAGGCCATACTCCGGATATCTTATTCCCACCCGGTGCCCATGCTGGGACATCAGCAGGCGACGCAGTTCATCGGTGGTGGGCGGAACTCTCTGCAGCAGTTCTCTGCCAAGGACGGTTCCCCCCACCTCGTTCACCTTTCGGGAGGTGCGTCATGGCTTCTTTCATGTCGGCCCCATGGTCCACGGTCGGTAGACAAGCTGTGTTTTCGCCGTGCCGGACGATACTTCTATCATGGCATGGTGGTGATTATGTCATTGGCGTCGGTCTCATTGGTATAGGTGACGCCGCTTCTGGTGTGTTTGGGGGAGCACAGTGACCCCTGGTCCATGATTGCGAATGGGTTGTCCTTGGAGGAAGTCTGTGCTGCACCGGCCTGTACACATGAGATGCTGGCGGTGATCGGGGCTGAAGGCTTTCTTGGAGGGATGGATAGAGGGGTTCAGGAGACACGATGGCTCGGTCGGCTCTTGTGTTGACCCGGCTGGGCTGGTGCCGGGCAGGCGGGCTGGGGCTGGGCTGGTCGTTGAGGGGCGGGGGAAGCGCAGTCCAGGTCCCGGATCGACCTTAGTGCAAGATGGAACACCGGCAGGATTAGTTGTTCCCTGCCTACTCTGGCGTCTGTCCCTCAACTCTGCTTCCTTGCGCCACATAATAAAATGCTGGCCAATCTGTCTTACATTTATTTTATCCTTTTTCTTATTCGATCTACGCACTCCTCATTTTCTTTTGCATGCAGTCTGGCTTCTAGCTGGTCTAGCTGTCTTAGACTAAAACTCCCTTTTTCAGGAAACCCAAAATCCTTCATCCAGACCTCTACTTGTGCTAAAGACCTTATACCGTGTTTGTCATACATTGCTTGCATGTTTGGTGGCAAGTTTTCTCTTTTAACTTCCTTTCCATCAGCAGACTTCGACTCCGGGGTTCCCATCTTCCTATTTCTATTGTTTTTCCTTCTCTAAATCCTCACGGCCTAAGTTTCACTATGTAATTCTCGCTAATTCTTGAAACAAAATGTGATAAGATAAAACAAACAAAGCAAAACAAATAAAATGTAAAACCCACAAAAATAAAAGATATAAGATATATTATAATATGTCTAGATGTTTACTTATGTGGTCTTTTGTCCCTGAAGTCGTGTTTTTGGTTTAATAATCATTTCTGAAATTCCGAGACCATCACGTAGGCCTACCTTTCCGCAGAGCACAGTACCTTAGTACTCTCGGTTAAAAAATATTCGTCAATATTAGTCCAGGTTTCTACTAAACCGTCGGTTAAAAAATCGTATGCTGTGATAAGCAGCACACTTTTGTGTCACGTCTTGTGTTCCAAACACTCAGTAACACTACATGTCTCGGCTAAGATTTCAGAAATGTTAGTAATTAAATTCAAGATCTTCACCAGTTCTTTCGGATCCTCGCCGTCATCCCGGGGGTCCTCAGGACACGGAGGTTCCTCCTCTCCGCTCTATTGGCGAGGAGGTGTTGAGGCCCGAAGGGATGATCAGTCAACCAGATGGTGTCCTGAGGCCCGCACGGTCCGACGAGAGGATCCCACTTCTGTGGTGGAAATCTGTTAACTAATAAAAACAACTCTGTCACCAGTGGATTTTAGACCAGTATAGTAGACAAACATTTATTAAATATCAAATACATATAATCAGCGCTGATGGGTTATTCTCAGTCAGACACACTAACAGTGGGGTCTGAGAGCGAAGTAGCCAAAGAGACAAAGGACTTCATACGCTTTATAGGCATTTTCCCGCCCAGACATGGCAGGCTGCAATACATAATCTACAAGGCCAAATGGACAAGCTCTCTCTCTCTCTCGGACCGTTCCCACAACATCAACCAGGTGTCATCTTAGACAAAGGGGGCATAGAGGCTCCAGAGTTTTCCTCGTTAGTGACGGCACGGTGACATCCAACTCTTTTGCTGACGGAAACGCCCGAGCGAGTGGGACGCGCTCGGGCGTAACAAGGCGCAGCCTCACCAGGTGCACGCAATTACAATCAGGACACAGCGGCTATTTAAGCCCGTCATGAACAAGACACGTTGCTAGAACGTACTACCCCCTCGGCTCTGGTTCCCTGTGTTCTCCTTCCTGACTCCCGCGTATTCCTCGTCTCCGCGTTACCCTGTGTCTCCACGTCTCCTCGCTCCTCGTCTCCTCGCTCCAGTGACCCCCGCTACGGACCCCTACTCTCCTCGGACCCTCTCCTCGCTCCAGTGACCCCCGCTACGGACCTCTCCTCTCCTCGGACCCTCTCCACGCCCCTATCCCTGGATTCCCCTTTTTCCTCGCAGACGGATCCCCGACAGACCCCCTGACTACCGGACTACCCTGACCACCGGACTACCCTGACTCTCCCCTAACCCTCCGTTAGGTATTTTTGTTTTCGTGATAGATTAGTGTTAGATTTATTTATTTATCTAGTTAATTATTTATTTTTATATATAGTTTTATATATATATATATAGATATATTCATTATTTATATATATATTATATTAGCTATAGAGATAGACTCATTACTAGTATAGTTATTATTAGATATATATTTATATATAGGTATTTTATACCTACTAGCTACGTTCCCTGTGAATATAATAAATACCCGTGGAACATAATACTTGTGTCTGTTCTCCATTGTTTACTCACTGACTCCTGATCGTGTCTGGGTCCTAACAGAACCTCTGCAGACTAATGAAGGTAATGCAGCTAAGAACATCGGTGTATCACCCCCAGACAGACGGCCTTTAACCAGACCCTGAAGAAAATGTTATGGAGGCGGATGGGAGAAATTGGGATCAGCTGCTGCCCTTCCTGCTCTTCTTGATTCGGAAGGTGACCCCGGGCGTCTGCTGGCTTCTCCCCGTTTGAGCTGCTCTACGGGAGACAACCGCGAGGGCTGTTGGACCTGGCGAAAGAGGCCTGGGAGCACCAGCCGTCTCCCCACAGAACCATGGTGGAACATGTGGAGGAGGTAAGAGAGAGGATGGCCACCATATGGCCCATGGTGAGAGCACATGGCGGAAGCCCAAACTGCCCAGGCACGGGTCTATAACCGAGGGGCCCAACCCAGAGAGTTCGCCCCGGGGAGACAGAGTGTTGGTCCTGGTGCCCACCTCAGAGTGTACGTTCCTAGCGAAGTGGAACGGTCCCTACGAAATACTGGACAAAGAGGGGGAGGTGAATTATAAGGTGAGGCAACCAGGACAAAGACCGCCGACAAAGGTAAACCACAACAACCTGTTAAAAAAATGGGTGGCCCGCGATGTGCTGTTTTCCCTCTCTCCTCCTCGTCAGCTTGGTGTCAAGACCGCGCCGATCGAGGTCCCGATGGGAGAACGACTAGCACCAAGCCAGAGACAAGACCTACAGGAGCTTGTAGCAAGGATAATTACCATTACTTCCCATTATATGGTCTCTAAACTAAGTGTGGTCTTATGTCTATAGACTAGATTGCGCAGGGGGTTCCTTAATGAACGTACATGCCGTACTAATATTGATGTGTTAGTTGCATTGGGATAATTTAAGTTCTTCATCTTCTGACCCTCTTCCCATATCAATGGGACCACGAACACCAGTGAGATTATGATTAACACACACATGGTGCCACGCAGCCCACAGAGGCCTGGCTGGCAGAACGGATGCCACGGGCATCTTCCTCTTTCTTCCATCGTGGTGGGCAGGCGTTCACGCAGATCTTCTTATAAGGTGTGTTCTTTGGCCGTGTGTATATGTTTTATGGTCTGATCTGGAGCAGTGTTCGGCGTACACTCCGTGACCAGTGTGGTCGTATGAGGTGTGTCCTTCAGCTTCTAGGTGTATGTGCGGTTATGTATAGACCTTCTACGGCAGCGCTAGGCTTGCACCGTGTGGTCGCATCGGGAATCAGGTGTGTGTACAGCTCAGGTTGCGTCATTCTTGGTCATCTGCTTCTCTTCCTGGTCGTTGAGTGATGGTCTGTCATCACCCTTGGTCACAGGCAGTGCTGGTGCTTGCTTGCAGTGCTGGGCGTGCACCCACATCACCCTCTCTCCGACCTTGATGGTGGATTGGGTTGGTAGCAGAATCTGGTACGGGCCGGTCCGCCTGGGTTGTTTCCACGGTCTTTGATGACCACCAAAGGGGGCATAGAGGCTCCAGAGTTTTCCTCGTTATGGTGACATCCAACTCTTTTGCATGAAAACAACCCTCGCTACAGATGGCACAACACTTTGGTACGTAATTTTCCATTACAGCATCCTACCTGCATTTGTGTACATTTGGTGGATGAAACTATGCATGTCACTCACCTGTAACGATTGTATTGTTGATGCCAGTGACGTTGACACACATTTGACTGAAGTACCCATCTTGTTTCAGTACAAACACTGAAGAGGCATAGCCAAACAGCAAGCCAGCAAACCCCAGGCACTCCACTATACCCGTGGTCAGAGTCAACCCGTGGGGAATCGTGGTTCCTCCATTGCATCCCTGCATGTTTCACTCAACGTTGCCAGATTAGTCCAAAAGAAACCCAGAAAAATGGTGCGCTAATCTGTCAGCTTTTTATAGGACTCGGCAGACATCGCTCGCCTCAAGAGACTATGCTACAATGGCCGCCGGTGTGGCTGACTTAACCTGTGGTGCACTGATTACCCAATGCACCACAGGTGTGCAGCCCCACCCCCCCAAACTCTAACTGGGCCAGGTGAGGCCAATTAAGCCAGCCGGCCACCAAACACAAACATTCCCACAGTCCACTTTAGTAGTAGCAGCGTAGTGTAGGCCTACTTTTAAGCCTAAGCAAATGTTAGGCCTCTTCTATAACATTAAATTTTGCACAGTTTACCTTTCTTTTCAGCTTACTTAGTTTAATTTTCCCGGATGGGCCAGTGTGGACAGCATGGATGCTGTAAGGACACACACTGTCCTTCCTTTTTCTTAAAGACAAATAAAAGAGGAACTACCAGAAGCAAGTTGGAACAAGCAAAATAATGTTTATTAACATGAAACACTTTTATTAGAGAACTACAACCAATAACAATAAAAGATTTGCTCAGTCTCTCTATGTCTGAAACTACTGAGTTTTACACATCCCGTGTTTTAAATCGTTTTGTTCTGCCTAAATGAATCCTTCTTTACGTAATACATTTTACATCATTCTTAACATAGTGTTCCCTCCAATTTGTCATTGCTTAGGAGCAATGGTGGAAAGTTAGTACATTTACTCAAGTACTGTACTGAAGCACAATCTTGAGGTACTTTATTTTCATATTTCTATTTTCTGCTACTTTATAATGTATTTATAATGTATTTATACTCCACTACATCTCAGAGCCAAATATTGTACTTTTTCCTCCACTATATTTATCTGACAGCTTTAGTTACTAGCTACTTTGCAGTACATTTTACTTGAGTAACCTTTTCATTGCAGGACGTATTTCTTCAGTGTGGTATTACTACTTTTACTTTGGTAAAACATCTGAGTACTTCTTCCACCACTGCTTACATTTACATTACATTTAGGGCATTTGGCAGACGCTTTTATCCAAAGCGACTTACAAAGAGTACATTTGTTGAAGGAGAGGCAGCAATATATCACTGTGGTACCTGAAGATAAGAATAGAGCTGTTTGAGCATTCCTATTTACGAGACGAATAGAACGAGTTTCATAATTGCCATGTTGCCTGCATAAGTAGCTGGGCAGGCGTGCAATTCTAAGCATGATACAACATCTGAGAACGAACAACAATGCTAAGTGTCATTAATAAGTGTTAAGATATATAAACATGCAGGTTAGTGCTAGGGGGGGGTTATGTAGAGTCCAGGTGAACTCTGAACTTACGAGGCCTGTGAGGCATCATCAAAAGTCAAAATGGTGGACCTCCATCTTCATCGTCATTTTCTTTTTCTCCTTCTTCTTCACGTATTACCTCACACACCGCTTCCCGGACATTCCTCTACTGTCCCGATAGCCTCTTTGTCGTTTAGTGTGTTGTGTCTGTCTTAGTCACGTACTTCCTTTTGTTCGAGTGTGTGGCCGGCCGAGCCTCCGTCTGCAGTACAGGTGGATGTGTAGGGGGTGGACGAAGGTGAGCAGAGACATGGTGGTCATGCCCACGTAGGCCTGGGGACACGACAAGAGGAGACTATTAAAAGCTATTTAGTGGACATGTGTATCCTCCTTTTAGCATAAATCCACTTTGTAAAGGTTTACATATGCTCACAAAGCAACTAGAGATGATCACCACCGGAAGGCAGTGTTTTGAAGTTACTGTACCTGCATTTCTCAATTCACAAATGTACAGAAATTCTAGATCTAGATACAAAGGTCAGAGTAAATCCAGTTCAGTTAACGACATGTATACATGTATACTCTCAACCTAACCTGCAAAATGACAAAATGGCTGATCACTAAGTGTAGGCTTGAATTGCCTAATGCATGGGTGTGAATTCTATTGATTGAGATGTTCAGAGTTTGATGGCTATGTATGGCTTTGAAATCCTGCTTGTGAATACATGCCATGGATCTCATGACAAGAAAAAAAGATAACTTCCTATTTGCCACACAGACAGGAAGTGGAGATGTCCAGCTGTCACATGCTATATCATTTCCATGATTCACTGTAATACTCACATAGAAAGGGTCTCCTTGGAGCGCCTGATTTATGAATCGCACCACCGGGATTTGAAGCAGGAGCATTATGGCCGATAAGGACATTACCAAGCCCGACAGCTTCCCATAGTGACACGCCGGGAAGCTGCGACACAAGAAGTGATGGGAGGAGGGAATGGACGGGGATGATGTCATGTGATATAAAACCTACAATAAATGACTTCCACCTCCACCATTCTCTTTCACTCTGCAACCTCTATATTTGTTTTAGTTTCTGTATCTGTGTATGTTTATGTTATATGTTTATCTGTTTATTGTGAAGCGTCTTTGAGTACCTTGAAAAGCGCTATATAAGTCCTATGCATTATTATTATTATTATTATTAAAACTAAATGGAGATATAACTTGACCTATATCTCATGATATCTGAACATTTGGGTCATATCGCCCAGCCCTCATGTCAAATTGCCCCCCCCCCCCCCCCCCCACCACACGCACACGCACACGCACAGACACACACACAAAAGAAGAGAAGAGAAGGCCGTACGCATGGCTGATGTAGGACTGGTGCACTCCGTACAGGGAGACGCTGTTGGACACCTGCAGGACGAAGGTGACGTACTGCAGGGGGAGGATCGGCACAGTGAGGCAGGCACAGAAGAACAGGCCCTGCAGAGAGGTGAGGCCCAGGGACAGCGAGAAGGTGCTCAGCCTGGTTGCCTGCGTGCTCTCCCCTGAGGACAATGCAGGAGGGGGAAAAAAAATGCAATCGCCGATTGTAAGTTTTGTGCCGCATTTTGATTTTCTGCAGTGGTGGTGAACGCCGCCGCTGGGCTGAGAGCAGAGTGGCTGTGCAGACGGTTATGAATAAATAGGCACATTCATTGGAACATAAAAAAACTAAACAAAGAGAAATGTTCCAGTGTGCAGCTCCCTCTGTACACCCAAGTTTCTTGGATGTCCCGTTATGATCATGCAGTCAATTGAGTTGGCAGCCAAATCACTTGGTGCCAAGTGTCACACACACACACACACACCTTGTTCTCGATGTCGGTGCTTGTGTCTGTCCAGTATGAGGCCATTGCACGGTGCGCACAGTACTGCACATAACTGGATGTAGGCCAACACATTGGTGTACCAACTCACTTGTGAGGGGGAGAAAAAGCACACACACACACACACACACACACACACACACACACACACACAGACAATATAATGCTATGGATACAGTAGGGTACATGTTGCACTTGTTGAACAACACAATGTTAAATAAAGGCCAATATTTAGTCAGTGATGCAGAAGTAAATCATTTGAGAAGATCGTGTTGTTTGCGCAGTATAGAGCATCTTTTTTTTTTTATCCAAAAGCCATGTCAATTACATATTCTTTTAATACCTTTTTCCAGCTTGTATATAAAGACAACATTTTGCACAATATCTAATATTGTGATTGCAGCTCGTCCTCTATAACGGACCACTCAATTGTTGTTAATGCTTTTATTCTTACTGTGTTTAAGTATGTTTCCCCATTTTCTCCGTTCTAGAAGTCGGTAGCATTCGCTGCTTACCTAGGTCTACATCATTGCCGGTCAGCCGGTAGAGTGTGGGGTTGCAAGTCGCCAGGAACAGGAATTGACAAAACTGCAGGATGGCGGTCCACAGCAGATGCCAGAGAAAGAACAAGGACAGCACACAACTCCGGAAGCTAGGCACTGGACAAGAGCGGGTCAAGACCGTTACAATATGTTACTAAGCCTCAATCGGATGCTAGAGGAGAGATGAAATAAAACAGACAATGTACAATACCTTCCTCTGTCACCTCTTTATCGGTTTCATATTTCAACTTCTTTTTGCATTCTTCCTCATTCCCCCCTTCTTTCACCTCTCTTCGGTTTCCGTATCCTTGGAAAGGACAGTTCAGCCTGGCACGCAAAGTGGATGGGTCAGAGACAAACATGCTTTCATCACAAAGGGATACTGGTTCGACTGTGGCTGACAGTGGATGGTTTGGTGTGATGGGGTTGTGTGTGGTTTGGTGTGATGGGGTTATGTGTGATGAGGTTGTATGTGGTTTGGTGTGATGGGGTTGTGGATGGTTTGGTGTGATGGGGTTGTGGATGGTTTGGTGTGATGGGGTTGTGGATGGTTTGGTGTGATGGGGTTGTGGATGGTTTGGTATGATGGCAGTAAGTGAAGTGGTTGTGGATGGTTTGGTGTGATGGGGTTGTGGATGGTTTGGTATGATGGCAGTAAGTGAAGTGGTTGTGGATGGTTTGGTGTGACCCGGTTCTGACCCGTATGTGTAGTCAGCTGGTAGTGGGTAGGGGATATGTCCTCTGGGCATCAGGAAGAAAATACTCAAAAGATGCCAGATGCACCCGCAGGAAAGTACCAGGAATGTTGTTCTGAGGGAGACTCCGTGCTCGTGCAACACCTAGACAGCAGATACTAAAGTTAAATTGCAAAACTAGCAACCTCCATATCCCCTTATGGCTCTTGGTATGGCAACCTAGTGTAAACAATCATTGAGCTGGTGTGTTCAGCTCAATGATTGATTGATCAATGATCAAGTAGGGTATGAGTAACTTTACTCATACCTTGTATGAGTATTTGTACAAAGTACAAAGTAAAAGAAGTACAAAGAAGGTAATGAATTAATCATAAGCATTGCACATAACTCACATCACTTGAAATGTTGATCTGTGAGCCCTGTTTCATATAGGGTTTAACACAAGGTTGTGTGTAATGTGTATATTCACATGACAAACCACACAGCTGTGTACATACAAGTGGTTCAAGTGGCTCAGCCTGCATGCTTCACCTTAACAATCAGGAGGACCCCCGCGGAGCTGTCGGTGAAGCCCGAGTTCAGGTTGATCACAGTGGAACGGTGGCTCTCAAACAGGTTCCCCACCTCCAGTCAAAAACAAACAAGGCTGGATGAGACGACAAGTGAGACACACACACACACACACACGCACATGCACACACACAATTAAACTAGTTCATACCTGAGCAGTGGTGATGCAGAAAAGCATTCCGCTGATCATCAAACAACACAAGGCAGGAAACAACACAACAGAATCCTCTAGGGATACAGACACAATGAAACCATACTTTTAGAGCGCAGTTATTGTGTCTGGAACTTAATTAACTTAATGGAGGGTTAAAAGAGCACAGGATATTGAGTTAAGTTACCTGGTGTTGACAAGGCAATTAAAATCGTGCCGCTGGTGTATAGAGTTCTAAGGATAAACATACAAATATCATAAAATGTCATTACATTAAATCACGAGTGGACTGGATTATTTGCCCATACAGGGTGTTGTATACATTAAAGCTTCCATCAAGTGAGGCAGCTCTAAGCATACTAAAGCCAGCGTTCTTACGTAGTGATCAGCCTGGTGACTGTGGTCCCGAAGCGGTCAAAGACATAGCCGAAGGGGAAGCGTAGAATATTGGTGGTGAAAGCAGCAATGGACAGAACCATTGATAATTGCTGATCTTGACCTCTACAATCTGGACAAGGGAGAGAGAGAGAGACAGAGAGGGACAGAGAGAGAGGCAAGGAACCGTTGTTGGTGAAGCAAGGCCTGATGGGACTTACGTCACAGCGTTGGTGTGGACGGATACCTGTGGTCCTACCTGTTGTTGTTGTTGTTGTTGTGGCGTTGTCGTTCAGCGTGACATTTACACAGTGATCCGCGAAGTAGCCGTCCTTCTTGAGCACGAACACCAGCGAGGCCCAGCCGAACACCAGGCCCGAGCAACACAGACTCTCCAGGAAGCTCGATGCCAGCGTGAGCCAACGGCGTACCGGCACCCTACATCCACCTCGGTCATGCATCCAGTGTTTATAAGAACGAAGGCCAAAAAGATCATTCTGATTCTCTTTATCAGTCTGTTTCCTGTGGGTGTACACAAAGCATGTGTGGACATACGGTCCAGCCTAACTCAACATTCTGGTTGGGACAGTTTGTCTCAATATCTGCAGGGCTTGTCTCAAGGATACTTGTTGTATCTGTATAGAACTGTTGATCATAACTATAACTATATATATGTATATAACAACTATCGAACGGTAGATAAAGGATAGAGGATGATAACAGATAACAGATAACAGAACTGTAGATAGTGATAACATATTTAGAATTCACAATACCTTACAAAGGCTTAATTTCAGGATGTCCATTTTGTGGCATTATCCCGATTCGTCAAGTCATAATCATAATCCTGGTGATAGTGTTCAGCTGTCTTTTGATGATTTGTTTCAATCATTTAATCGTCTTTAGCAGGGAGTGTATAACATGCGAGCTCACTGAGAGCACAGGCCTCTCAATCAGCTTGCTCAAAAGGCAGCGGCCACCTGACACGGGCCATGGTGCCAGAGGCACTAAATTTACATTTCTGGCACGCTAGTATATTAGCTCTATATATACATTCTTTTCAGTATTTGCATTGCATCATCCGCTTTAAAAAAAAGAAGACCTGGTAGGAATGTCTCAAGTGTGTTCATGCCCTTTTACTGAATACATCTCATTGCCTTTATGATTTAATGAGGTGAGGATACTTTGGATCTGCCAAGAGCAGGGCCCTGTTGCGAGAAGCTGTATTTCTAGTGTATTTCCAGAATATGTCACACACACGGCTGGAAATACTATCTTCTCATTGGTTTAGATAATGGAAAGTTGCCATTTTAGCATTCCCGTTGCCATTGCCAATGAAGAATTGTATGTTGTATCCAAAAGTATTGTAGTCCGAGCATTTGTTAGTAATGCTGATGAATACTTGGAATACCTACCTACCGTATTTTCCGGACTATAAAGCGCACCGGATTATAAGGCGCACTGTCAATGAACGGGTCTATTTTCATACATAAAGCGCACCGGATTATAAGGCGCACCGGATTATAAGGCGCACTGTCAATGAACGGGTCTATTTTCATACATAAGGCGCACCGGATTAGAGCCCTGCAATGGAGCCCGAGGCCCAATTATCCCATCATTAGCTCGGATGCGGGCCGGGCTCGGGCTTTTTTTTCTCTCTCTCTCAATTAAATTAAATTAAATTCAAAGAGGCTTTATTACCAGCAGCAGCAGCAGTGAGCGTGCGTTCAGCGCCGCTGGAAGAGTAATAGAGGAGAGGAGGACTGGACTGGCCCCTGAAACCGTGGATGCGATTCTTTTCCTTCATGATGCAAAGTGACTTAAAAAGACATGTTGCCATGTTAAGCGGCTGACTGTTTTTGTGTGATTGGACGTTTTTTTATTATTATCATGGGCGTAGAATTTAGTGGGGACGCTGGGGACATGTCCCCACCAATATCCACACCTCACGGTTGCGTAATTGCGCATCCTTGACGCAATATCTGTGATGTCCCCACCAATGTCCACACCTCACGGTTGCGTAATTGCGCATCCTTGGCGCAATATCTGTGATGTCCCCACCAATGTCCAAAACAAAAATACGCCTTTGATTATTATTATTCTTGGAATGGCCTGTTTTGGTCAATTTTATTTTAGTCAAGGCTTACTCGGGTAAGACAAGCTGTTTTCTCTGTTAATAATAGCGTAACTGTTTCTCCGCACTTCCGTGTGCTTATTGTTCCAATGGTTTTTATAGGCTCGTTTTAATAATAAACACTGATATACGCTTTAAGTGTTGAGTTGTTTTTTTGTAGCCTATTCACTGGGATATAATTTGTAGTAGCCTATTCAACATTGATCTGATATGTAGCCAATGGATCAACTGTTAATCGCCGCGCAGCTGCTCGTCACTCACTTCAGAAAATAAAAAAAATTATTTAACTGCCTACAAAATGCTTCAAACATTTTCCTAAAATAACTTAAAATTGAAATGAAACTAAATATAACCACTTATGCCATTTAAAGTGCTCAAATAAGATCGGAAGTCTATAACTAGACCTGTCGCATATGGGCAACAAGTCTAGTTTGCGACATTAGTCGCAAATATGGGAGGTTAAAAAAATGTCGGGCTTAATTCGGGCCTGAGAGTTCTAATAATGTGGCAGGCCCGCGCAGTACTCTAGTCCTTATACACACACCATAATATTACCGGTATGTTGAAGCACAGTACGTATTACTCCGCAAGGCTAGTATTACGCCGCGGTAGCTGTAATGCGCCGACAATCCATCAAGTATTACGCCGCGGTAGCCGTAATGCGCCGACAATCCATCAAGCGGTGCGGTTTGACAGATTTTTGAGCGCCGTGTACCACATAAAATCGGTTCGAGGTTAATACATAAGGCGCACCGGATTATAAGGCGCACTGTCGATTTTTGAGAAAATTACAGGATTTTAAGTGCGCCTTATAGTCCGAAAAATACGGTAATTACAATTCAAATGTTGATTGTTAAGTGTAGCACAGTCCCTTGCCAGACGTCACATAAAGTGGCTTTTTCAGGGCACCCTTAACACGAGGACACAGGTGGATGTTGAATAAACAGGTTCATTGCAGAGTTTGGAGTTACTTGTATACAGAGCATGTGGTACGAATCATTCAGCAGCAGAACTGCTTCGCAGGAGACGATCAAAACAGAGATGTTCATATATTAACACATTCCTAAAAGTATAGGCTAAACGC
Organism: Coryphaenoides rupestris; assembly: GCA_002895965.2. Taxonomy (NCBI): domain Eukaryota; kingdom Metazoa; phylum Chordata; class Actinopteri; order Gadiformes; family Macrouridae; genus Coryphaenoides; species Coryphaenoides rupestris. The sequence continues at coordinate 70,868 of PIJE02000021.1, forward strand.
TGTACTAGATGATAGAGCCAGTTTGTGCATTTTGGCATTTATATAAAACAACCTTTGTATCTACTGTATTAGTGTTGCTCAAATGGTGGTACCTGTACCCAGGGCCGTGTTAATGCATAGGCTTTATAGGCACGTGCCTATGTGATCTCGTGGAGGGGGGGGGGCGAAAATGCACCTGAAAAAAATTATGAATTATGATTTTTGTTTTTGTAAAGACATGTAGTACGAACATACTGAGAAAATAAAACAATGTTATTTAATAAAAAATATTTTCAGGTTCTGGTATCGTAATATTATGTAACGGCCAATAGCCCTTTAAGATATAGTTGTGTATCCCCCCTTTAACTTACTGTGACGTGTGTGTTGGGGTGACATGCAATAATATGATTTGTGGAGTCTAATGAAGCTCAGTCAAACGGTTGAATTTATTCTGCAACTCTAACACTTTGAGCTCTGTTAGTGAAACGATGCCGCTCTCGTACAGCTTAACGGTCCAATATTGCAACGGGTCATCTAACAACGCATTATCAAAACATATAGTATAGGTTCTAATAAAATAAATCCTGACATGCCATCCCCAGTCATTTTACCCACGCAATGTTTACTGTGTGTGCGTGCGCCGCAGTCTAGTGTTGCTCAAATGGTGGTACCTGTACCCATAGAGGTACTGAAAGATTGTATGGAGATTTGTTACTTTTGTTGTTGTTTATGAACTATTCTAAAGTAATTCCACTTTAATACAATAAATTACATCTGAATACCTCTTTAGAAAAGTACCAGTTCTGCTGTGCTGAACGAATCACGTTCGCTCGCGGCAGCCCCTTCCCCCCACCCTGCACGCTGCTGATCACTGAGTTCAGTGATGGGAATTACGGCTCTTTGAAGGGAGCCGGATCTTATGGCTCCGTTCCTTTCCAGACCCCTGGTTAAAGACTTTCTTAATCTTTTAGAGTCTTTTAACCTTACTCAGTCGGTGACTGGCCCGACTCATGAAAAAGGACACACATTAGACCTGGTACTGTCCTATGGTTTGTCTGTTAGTATCAGTGAAATCTGTGATACACGCATATCTGATCATCTGCCTGTCTTATTTAATGCCACATTCCCCTGCGCTAAGACTACAACTTGCGCTCCTGCCCGCCGCCTGCGTGCGATTAATCCTTCCACCGCCTCACAGTTTTCTGCTGCTTTTAAGGACTCTTTAATTCACACCATGGATGGCTGCTGCAATCTAAGTGCTGAGGAACTTACCATCAAATTCAATTCTACATGTACTGACATTTTGGACTCTGTTGCACCATTTAAGACAAAAAAATCTAAGCCACGTTCTGAGCCTTGGCTCAATGATAACACCCGTGCTCTCAGACGTGCATGTAGGCAAGCGGAGAGGAAATGGAAGAAGGACAAACTCCAAGTCTCTTCGGGAATGTTACGAGAGTGCCTAATGAATTACCAAAGAGCTGTAAAAACTGCCAAAACAGAGTTCATATCTAACCATGTCTCCAATAACAGTCATAGGCCTCAGGCTCTTTTTAATGTTTTTAACTCTCTTATCAACCCATGTGACACAGCTCCTATCGAGCCATCACCTACACCAGGCCTGGCCAACCCGCTCTTTGCCTGGTTTCATGGCTCTTACGTTCATATCGAATTTTGTGTTTTTTTTATGGCTGTCAAAGTTAACGCGTTATTAACCAAGGATGCACAATGATACCGTGAGGCGCGCGACGGGCTCCGAGTCAGCGTCTCTGCGGGGGTGGGGGTCCGTTAATTTGCGGTTCTGATGGGGGGGGGGTCCGTTAATTTGCGGTTCTGATGGGGGGGGGGGGTCCGTTAATTTGCGGTTCTGATGGTGGGGGGTCCGTTAATTTGCGGTTCTGATGGGGGGGGGGGGATCCGTTAATTTGCGGTTCTGATGGGGGGGGGGATCCGTTAATTCGCGGTTCTGATGGGGGGGGGGGGTCCGTTAATTTGGTTCTGATGGGGGGGGTCCGTTAATTTGCGGTTCTGATGGGGGGGGGTGCTCCGTTAATTAGGAGCACCCCCCGAATTAAGAAGAAGAAGAAGAAGAAGAAGAAGATCTCTTTATTAATCCACACGTATTGGTCACACAACACACAGCGGGAAGTGGTGGCCGCCAAACACACACACGCGCATGCAGGGAGGGTGGCCCGTGGAAATTGTCCTCTGCATTTAACCCATCCTGCGGCCAGCAGGAGCAGTGGGCAGCCAACTCAACGGCGCCCGGGGACCAGCAGCTCCAGGTTGTACGTCCACAGCTTGGTCAGGGATGTGGACAGGAGAGGCGATCTTCACATGTTTTTAATTGGGGTTCTTTTTACTCCGTAAGGAGACCCCTCGGAGCACGGGGAGAACATGCAAACTCCACACAGAAAGGCCGGGAGATCACCCACCTGGGCACCCCACAGAATCTGGTACGGGCCGGTCCGCCTGGGTTGTTTCCACGGTCTTTGATGACCACCCAGTCTCCTGGTTGGAGGTCGTGCAGGGGACCAGAGGCCGGCACCGGGAGTGCGTCTTTCACCAGTTGGTGCTGTCCGGATTCCTCTCCCTATGTTGTCAATGGCACAGCTAATACATGATTTTTATTTATTTTTTTAAGTAAAAAATCTTTAGAGTAAATTGAGAATCCCTTTGTAAACCACTGTTGATTGAGAGATGCTAGCATTCCCCCTTTTGACACATGGTCCAACCCATGTGTCAATTTAGCATAATGATGGAACAACCACTTGGGGAGGCACGGCTTATTATCCGGCCCCTCCCACACCCCCTCCCTTTTGATACAACCACACTTTCTCCACTGCTCAACTTCACCGGGTAGGGCCCTGGCATGTAAACATTACAGTTTCTGTAATGGGGCTGTCGGGGAAGGAAGTGGTGAGGAGTCATACATGTAAGAGGAATGGTTAACAGGGTTACGCGCAGCCGCCTTGGCGGCCTCATCAGTCTGGGCGTTTCCCTAGAGACAAAATCGTCATTGGATGTATGAGCTTCACATTTACATATAGACAACACAAGTTTTGGGAGCAACACAGTGTCCATGAACAGTTCCATTTCCACATTCTCGAGTGGTATCTCCTTTCGGTCAACTCTGGGGGAACAAACAGCGTTAACAACAGCCACAGTTATGTTCATCTCCATCTCCTGGAATAGGTAAAAGGGTGGCTGGGTTAAGGACGTTGCAGCGTTTCACAGTTATGTTCGGCATATCAAGCAAGCAGGTGTTATAGCGTAACCATCTCGCTGCAGAGAGGTGACATGTCTTTTGTTCAAGCAGTAGCATAGACATGCGGAACCAGCAAGGTCTTAAGTCTACTGCTTGGGTAAATGGTCTGGTCAGATCTGGGAGGCCCAGTGTGGGGGTGGTGAGCAGTGCTATTTTTAGCCCCTGGAGTGTTTCTGCTGCTGCAAGGGTCCATGTGACGTCGCTCCCTGGGAGGATCCCTGGCCCGTGAGCGATTGCGCTCAGAGGCCCTTCTAGACATGCATAGTCTCAGGTGTCATCTTAGACAAAGGGGGCATAGAGGCTCCAGAGTTTTCCTCGTTAGTGAGGGCACGGTGACATCCAACTCTTTTGCATGAAAACAACCCTCGCTTAAAGGGTTCATAGTAAGAGATGTTTTGTAAGAAAGTGAAACTTATATGCATTCATAATACGTCACTATACATATGTATGGAATTTTCCATTACAAGCTGATCAACCGAAACAGAGACATGTTTTCAACAGAGGCTGGGCACACCGAGCTGATACAGCTTCACATAATCACCGAGCCAGGAAAAAAGATAAAGCTAAGACCCTACCGGATCCCAGAGTCGAGGAGAGAGGCTATCCAAACCGAGGTAAAAAATATGCTGAGGGCTGGGATAATAGAGGAATCTAACAGTGAAAGGTGTATCTGATGGTATTAGTACCCAAGCCTGATAGCTCCATCCGATTTTGTAATGACTTCAGACAGCTTAAAGCTATTTCCAAGTTCGACGCCTACCCCATGCCCCGAGTTGACGAGCTGATCGAACGCCTGGGGACGGCGCGGTTCATCACGACCCTCGACCTGACTAAGGGGTACTGGCAGGTACCCCTGGCCCCTCAAGCCAGAGAGAAAACTGCGTTTGCTAGGGGTTATTCCATTATCTAATGCTGCCGTTCGGATTACACAGGGCCCCGCCCACCTTCCAGAGGTTGATGGACCGGATCCTCCGACCCCACCGTGAGTATGCGGCGGCGTATCTGGATGACATCGTGATACATGGGGAGGAATGGGGCAGAGATGGGGGACTCGAGTCTAGTGACTTGACTCTTGTCAGACTTAAGTCGCCAGATTGAGGACTTGTGACTTGCTTGATCAACAGTGATAAAAGACTTGACTTGACTTTGACTTGCTATCCATGACTTGAGACTTGACTTAGACTTGCATGAAATGACTCAAGTCATTGCTGTCTTGGTTAATATGTGAATTATCAAAAATATATATTTTTTTCGATTGGATGTTTCCTGTTGCATGTGGGCGAACCTGGCAACCTGTAATCTCTACCAAGTGACGCCCCCATCACTAACTGTAGCGGTAGAGTGGCCAGAGTTTGAAAGATGGAAGGTGCTGCTAGTACGAGTTCTACTGCTGTCACAGCTGTTCCCAAAATTATAAAATTTGGGTTCAAAGACTTTTCGACTGAACACAAAAAACAATTCGCCGTGTGCAAGGTCTGCAGTGCAAAAATATCGGACACCTCCAGCACCACGTCAAATTTCATCCGCCATTTCAGACTACACAAAGAAAAGTAAGTAATGTCACTAACTAACTTAACTGGCCGTAAGAGTTTTGGCAATCCCTGCATCAAGTGCACCTGTAAAAAATACCAACAAATATTGACAACAGCACTGTTTCTATTTCTCTCTCTGACACACATGCACCCTCACTCCTATACACTCACATGCACACACGCATACACACACACACACACTGCACTCTCTCTTCTACACACACACACACACTTACAAATACTAGGCCTAATTACATTTTTTCTATATTTCTCTGACACATGCACACACACTCCACTATCCCACATACACACACACACACACACACACACACACACAAACACAAACAGCACTGTCATACACACACTCTTTGAAGGAGTATTGGACATAGAAGGCATACTTGTTCAAGTTCATTCTTTGATGCACTGCATTTTGCGACATATTGAAGTATTTGTTGCAAATAAAAGTCCAGCACTTTAAGACGGTTGTCTTCCAGCTTATTATATTTCTATGACTTGACTTGACTCGACTCTCAAAGAAATGACTCGGGACTTGCTTGAGACTCGAAGGTTAAGACTTGAGACTTGCTTGAGACTTGCACATGTGTGACTTACTCCCATCTCTGGAATGGGGGACCCACCTGCGACACGTCGACGCCGTGCTGGGGGCCCTGCGGGGAGCGGGGCTGACGGCAAACCCGAAGAAGTGTCGCCTCGGCCTCCGAGACGCAGACTACCTGGGGTACACCATCGGACGTGGATGCGTCAAACCCCAGGTAGGAAAGGTCGAGGCGATTCTGGAATGGCCCCGCCCCCGCACCAAAAAGCAGGTGCGAGTCTTCATTGGGCTCGCAAGCTACTATCGGCGCTTTGTCCCCCATTTCTCCTCTCTTGCAGCCCCTCTGACGGACCTGACTCGAAGCCAACTGCCAGACCAGGTCCTGTGGACGGCCGAGGCGGAGGCAGCCTTCGTGGCCATCAAAGACGTCTTGTGTGCGGAGCCAGTGCTGGTGACCCCCGACTTTAGCCAACCTCTAATGGTGCAGACAGATGCGTCAGAAACCTCTCTAAGCTACGTGAAGGTGAAGCGCATCCAATCATATTCAGTCGCAAACGGATGCCCCATACATATATATATATATATATAAATTGAGCGACACAATATACATAGGATAACAAAATATATGTAATAATGATAATAAATATAAAATTTAATCAATGTTATAAATGTACAAGTAAAGTGATCAATATGATCAATGAGATTGGTGTTGCTGGTTGAGAAGCCTGATGGCCTGGGGGGACATTTTTTTGAGTCTGGATGCTCTGGTAACGTCTACTAGACGGCTGCAGTGTGAACCTGGCCTGAATGGCCTGGGTGGCTGTAGTCCTTAATGATTTTCCGTGCTTTCCTCAGGCATCGTGTGTGGTAGATGCTCTGCACGGCTGGTAGATGACAGCCGATGATGTGCTCCACTGTCTTCATCACACTCTGGAGGGCCTTGCAATCAGCAGCGGAGCCAAACCAAGCAGTAATGCAGCCAGAGAAAATTCAAGAATCAAGATTGAAGAACTTTATTTGTCACATACACATACAGGATATGCAGTGAAATGAAAAGTGGCAATACTCAATACTCAGAATATTTACAATATTAACAGTAACAAAAGACCAGCAGGAATGAGAAATAAGACCAGCAGGAATGAGAAATATATTAAATCAATATTACAATATTTGTGTAAGTTTAAGGAAAAAAGTGGCGTATAAATAACCAGAGAATCAAATATCCGCACTATTTACCGTCTCAACAGCACAAGAAACAGGTTTTTATATAATAATAAAAGTACAAATAATAAAAAGTAGGCATATCAATAAGGCATATCAAAAACAAGTAGGGCAACATACAATTTTTGTGTCAGGTTATGTGCATGGGAGTGGGCAGTGAGGGGGCCCTAGTGAGGTCAGAGGTCACAGTCCTGATGGCCTGCGGAAACAAACTCCGTTTAGTCTCTATGTTCTAGCAGCCGGACTGAGGAGGCGCTTGCCTGACCGCAGAAGTTGGAACAGGTTGTTGTTGGGGAGGTGAGGTACGTCGCCTCCCGGGTCGTCGGCTGGAGCGCTTTGGCCTGCTCCCGGGCCTGCTCCTCTCTCTGGCCTGCGGCCGCTCGCTGGGCCTGGAGCTCTCTGGCCTCCTTTCGGGCCTGCTCCTCTTGCTGGGCTGCGGCCTTCCGCTGGGCCTGTTCCGCCGTCAGCTGTGCCTGCGTCACCGTCAGCTGGGCCTGCTCCGCCGTCAGCTGGGCCTGGAGCTGGTTGGCCTCCTTTAGGGCCTGCTCCCCCTGCTGGGCTGCGGCCTTCAGCTCGGCCTGGAGCTCTCTGGCCTCCTTTCGGGCCTGCTCCTGCTGCTCGGCTGCGGCCTTCAGCAGTCCCCGGAGCTCTTTGGCCTTCTCCAGGGCCTGCGCCTCTTGCTGCTGCAGCCGGCTGATCTGGCCCTCCAGTTGCGGGACCACCTGCCGCTGCACGGTCTTTAGCGCCTGGTAACTCCTGTGGGTTTTGGCCTGCACGGCCCCCACCTGGTCCATCACCGCTGCTATGCGGCTCTCCCTCTCCTGCTGCAGCTCAAGGCGGAGCTGCTCTACCTGCTCCTTGGCCAGGTCGGCCTCCTCCTGGAGGGAGATGGCTCTCTCCCTCTCCTGGACTTGTGGGCCCGTCCCGGCAGCCGCTCCAGCCTTCTGCTTCTTGGCCGCATTTTTCTTTTGCTGGCGGGTCTTAGCAGGGGGACCGCCCTCCTGGACCAACCGGTCGATCTGGGCCTCCATGTCCGGTGCCTTCGCGACAAAAATGTTAAACAGGGCTTCCATGGGGTCCATTTTCTTTTCCTATGCGTCGGCGATGGAAATAAGGTGTCCGCATTCTCCACCATATGTGGCAACCCGCTTCCACACTTGAGGCAAGACGCATAGGAAAACACTGATACAAGGCTGGTTAAGGCTCCGTGGTCGGGCCGTTTATTCAACCACACAGAGGAGATCACGTCAGCACTTAACCCACAGCCCATAAGAGTCCTCTCCGGCTCAGGACGCCTCCTCCCGGGTAGCCGTGCTCCGCGGGGTCCGGTCCTCACCCGGGCCGTACGGGTTGGCGCGATCTCTCAGGTTGGCGTCTCTTTCCGGCAGCGCAAACTTCGATCTCCGCGATCGCCGATCTACTGTCCCGTGTCGGCGCGTCCGCGCGCCCTCCGATCTCTCGACTGGGAGGAACCAGCCGGCTTTATACTGTGTTTCTCCTGATTGTCTGATCGGCCGCAGCTGTCACCGATTGGCCTCCTAATTAGCCGATTGTGACAGCTGCGATCCCTGGGACTCAGGAGGGAGGGGCCGGAAAGTCCCGTCTTGCCACAGTGTGTAGTCTAAGTCAGATCCTCTGCTCTGTGGACTCCCAGGTACCTGAAGCTGCTCACCCTCTCCAAGGCAGCACCATTAATCCCCAGTAGTGCATAAGTCCTCTGATAATGTGTCCTCCTAGAGTCCACAATCAGCTCCTTAGTTTTGGAGACATTCAGCATGAGGATGTTGTCTTGGCACCAGAGTGACAAATTAGCAACTTCCTCTAGGTAAGCCTTCTCATCGTTACCGGAGATCAGGCCCATCACCACTGTGTCATCCACAAACTTGACGATGGTGTTGGAGCTGGACCTGGCCACACAGTCATGTTTGTACAGGGAGTACGGTATGGGGCTGAGGACGCAACCCTGGGGGGTTCCTGTGTTCAGGGTGAGGGGTCTGGAGGTGTGTTTGCCCACCCTGATGACCTTGGTCCTGGTGGTTAGGAAGTCCAGAAACCAGGCGCCCAGGGTGGAGTTCAAACTCAGCTCAATCTGCTTGTCAGCCAGTCTACTTGGAACTATGGTGTTGAAAGCAGAGCTAAAGTCAATAAACAACATTCTCACATACCCCCACTTCTGACTATCAAGATGAGAGAGGGAGCTGTGTATTAACCTGGGAGACAGGATCATCTGTGGATCTGTTTGGCCGGCCGGCAAATTGCAGAGGCTCCATGAAGGGAGGTAAGACGGCGCAGATGTAGTCTTTAATCAGCCTCTCAAAACATTTCATGACCACTTAGGTGAGGGCCACCTGTCTTTAGTCATTCAGGGATGCTGGAGAGGGCACATATTTAGGGCACAGGGACCGCCACAGGGAACACGGACTCAACCAGGGAGAGGTTGAATATTGCAGTGAACACTGGAGCTAGTTGGTTAGCACAGGTCTTCAATACTCGTCCAGATATGCCGTCGGGACCTGTAGCTTTTCTGGTGTTCACCCTCATCAGAGCCCTCCTCGGTCACAGAGAGAGCACACTCGTCTCCAGCAATGGAACTCACTTCAGCTACGGTCCAGCTAGCTGTGCTGTTGCTCGCCTTGAACCACGCAAAGAATATGTTGATCGTCCGCTAGGTATGCGTCAGTACTCACAGCTGAGGGGGATCTCCCCCGGTAATCTGTGATAGAATCCGTGCAAAAAATATTACAGTCCGTTATGTACAGTTGGAATCAAATCCTTGCCCTAATCATCTCATCTCATTTCATATTTTCATATCATCCGAACCCTCTGTTTCCTTCATTGTTTCTTTGGAGACGCATCACTGTTGTTGTGGCTCACTGGTACGATCTGTGCCGGCCACTCTGGATTAATGTAAAAAGTATACAATGACCTTTGTTGTAGACCAGTGTCCAGGAGTGTATCTCACCTGTATGCTGTTAGTGCCGATACATTTGTGCAAAAGATGAAAATAAATAAATAAATAAATAAACATAAAAAAAGAAATATCCAAAAAGAAGGCACAATCTCCACGGAGCTACCACGGCCACGCCATCTTGAACCTCTTGGAACCTCTTGAACATCTTGAAGATTTGGAGTCGGGGAATTACTGCATTAGGGCATTATCACCCTTTTGTCAAATTCGACGCATATGTTTTCGGAACTGTTACATCGTAAAAAAGTGATTTTCTCAGTCTTCATGGAAATGTGTATCCAACCTTGCCAATGCTTGTGTGGACCCAAGTTCATCATGAAACAGTGGAGCAACATTGTTTTAGGAATGAAACACCACACTTTATCTCAGAAACGCATGTTTGTGGAAAAAGTGCTTATCTTGCGCTGAAAAGCATTTTGCGCACATAAACTGAAACGAGTGTGTGTTGAACCCAAATGCAGCACAATCACAATCACACGTTCTTGGGGCGAAATGCATAGTCCAAAGAAATACAATAGTCCAAAATAATTGTCCTCTGCATTTAACCCATCCTGCTGCCCCTCCAGGGGCAGCCAGGAGCAGTGGGCAGCCATCTCGACGGCGCCCGGGGACCAACAGCTCCAGGTTTTACGTCCACACATTCTCCCGAAGTTCTACCAACACATCACAAGCAACACACGGGGCGAGCGGATCCTCGACCACTGCTACACCCCCTTCCGGGACGGCTACAAGTCCCTCCTCTGCCCACCGTTCGGCAAATCACCGCTCGATCCAACTACTCCCCGCCTACAGGCAGAGACTGAAGCAGCAACCAATCGCTGTGAAGGAGGTCCAATGCTGGTCGGACCAATCGGAGTCTATGCTGCAGGATTGTTTTGATCACGTGGACTGGGACATGTTCCAGGTCGCGTCGGACAATAACATCAGCGAGTACGCATCCTCAGTCACCGGGTTCATCAAGTCGGTTCGGATTTATCCCAACCAGAAACCGTGGATTAATGGCGATGTTCGCACTGCACTCCGCACGCGTAACGCCGACTTTGACTCCGGGAATATGGTGGAATATACGAGAGCCCACTACGACCTCCGCAAGACCATCGGCTCTGCCAAGCGGGAGTACAACAACAGGGTGGAGGACAAATTCAAGAGCCACGACGTGAGGGGTGTGTGGAAGGGGCTACAGACAATGACGGACTTCAGAGGGAGAACCAGAGGTGTAGAGAACTCCTCTACCTCCCTCCCAGGCGAGCTAAACACCTTCTTTGCTCGGTTCGACGTGAACGGCAGCCCGCCGTTCAGTCAGCGATGTTCAGTCAGCGAAGTCAGTGCTGCCTGAGGAGAGCAGCCTGCTGAACATCTCAGAGGCTGACGTGCGCAGAGCCTTCAAGCGGGTGGACATCCGGAAGGCGGCAGGCCCAGACCACATCCCGGGGCGCGTCCTCAGAGCATGCGCGGACCAGTTGGCAGGAGTCTTTGCAGACATCTTCAACCTGTCCCTGTCCCAGGCTGTTGTTCCCGAGGTCTTCAAGATGTCCATCATCGTGCCTGTCCCTAAAGACCCCAAGGTAACCTGCCTGAATGACTGGAGACCTGTAGCCCTCACATCGATTGTCAGTAAATGCTTCGAGAGGCTGGTCAAGGACTTCATTTGTTCCATGTTGCCTGCCACGCTGGACCCATGGCAATTTGCGTACTGTCAAAACAGATCCACCGACGACACGATTGCCATGGCACTTCACACCGCCCTCTCTCACCTGGAGGAGGCAGGCAGCGTTGTGAAAGTCACTTTCTTCAACTTCTCAAGCTCTTTCAACACCATAAAGCCTGCCCTGCTTGGGACTAAGCTACTGGACATGCAGGTGGATGCTCCATTAGTGGCCTGGATCACCAACTACCTCACAGGTCGACCGCAGTATATGAGGCTGCAGAGCAACATGTCAGACACAATAGTGAGCAACACGGGAGCACCTCAGGGGACAATCCTGTCTCCCTTCCTGTTCACACTCTACACCTTGGACTTCAGATAGTGCTCACAGTCCTGCCATGTGCAGAAGTTCTCGGATGACTCTGCCATTCTGGGCTGTATCAGCAAGGGACAGGAGTCTGAGTAATGGAGTGTGGTGGACAGTTTCGTGGAGTGGTGTGGACTAAATCACCTCCAACTCAACTTCGCAAAGACTAAGGAGTTGGTGGTGGATTTCAGGAAGCAACCGACCCACCCAAAACCAGTCAGCATCAGGGGGACTGAGGTGGACATTGTTGAGGAATGCAAGTGCCTGGGTGTCCACATAGGCAATAAGATGGACTGGACTAAAAACACAGAGGCCCTGTACAAGAAAGGTCAGTGGTGGCCAACATCATCTATGTGTGCTGGGGCAGCAGGGTGAAGGCAGCCAATGCTAACAGACTCAATAAGCTCATCAGGAAAGCGGGTGCTGTCCTGGGAGTGGAACTGGAGTCTGTGGTGGAGGTCTCGTGTGGAGGATGCTGAGTAACCTTCTCAGTATTTTGGACAATGCCTCTCATCCCCTGCATGCCACATTGAAGTCATAGCACCAGAGCACCTTCAGCCATAGACTGAGACTACCGAGGTGCACCACAGAACGCCACCGGAGGTCCTTTCTGTCTGTGGCCATCAAACTTCATAACTCCTCCCCTTTCTGCGGGAAGGACAGTTCAAATATAAGACACTGAACACTGAGAACAATATCATGTGCAATATTACCTTTCAACATCATGTGCACTCTCAATATCATGTGCAATTCTAATTATTATCCAACATCATGTGCAATACTCTCAATATCATGCGCAATATTACTTCCCTATTATCATGTGCTATATTATTAATATCATGTTACCTCTCAATATTACCTGACACTTCCTCTCATCTACTCTCATCATCATGTGCATTATTCTTAATGTTATGTGCAATACTTCTTCTCAATATTATTCTTGCTATGTTCCCATGCTACATTACCTTTCATCATTATGTGAGATATTCTTAATATCATGTGTAATACTACATATCACCATTATTATTGTTACCTTTCAATTATTGTCTTGTCATATTATCTTTCATCATCATGTGCAATATTTCTCATGTTGTTTTGATGTCCGAATATCTTGCCAATATTTCTATATTTTTATATTTCTCTTAGGCTTTCATAACAAATTTGTAAATTTGTTATTTTCTTTTTTACTTTTATTATTCTATTGTTTATTTCTCTTCTTTATTATTCTATTGCTATGCAACTTCTGGCGCAAGAATTTCCTTCAGGATGAAGAAAGTTATCTTATCTTAACTCATGACTCTAGTATGGTGTGCAGGGGATGAGAGACATTGTCCAGGTAATACACATCTCCCTCTCTTATCTTGACAGTCGGAAGGGGGGTATGAGAATGTTGTTTATTGACTTTAACTCTGTTTTCAACATCATAGTTCCCAGCAGACTGGCTGGCAAGATGATTGACACCCCTTTGTGTGCCTGGATCCTGGACTTCCTAACTGCCAGGCCCCTGGTTGTCATGGTGGGCAAACACACCTCCAGACCCATCACCCTGAACACAGGATTCCCCCAGGGTTGCGTCCTCAGCACCATACTGTACTCCCTGAACACACATGACTGTGTGGCCAGGTCCAGCTCCAACACCATCATCAATTTTGCAGATAACACAGTGGTGGTGGGCCTGATCTCCGGTAACAATGAGAAAGCCTACCTAGAAGAAGTTGCTAACCTGTCACTATGGTGCCAAGACAACAGCCTCATGCTGAATGTTTCCAAAACTAAGGAGCTGATTGTGGACTTTAAGAGGACACAACACTGTGGATTAATAGTCCCTGCTGTGGAGAGGGTGAGCAGCTTCTGGTACCTGGGAGTCCACATCACAGAGTTGGATTACACACATTGACACTCTGGTGAGGAAGGCGAAGCAGCGCCTCTACCACCTCAGGCAGCTAAGTAAGTTCTGAGTCCCCGGAGGAACCTTCAGACCTTCTATGCTGGTGCAGTGGAGAGCATCCTGACAGGAAGCATCACTGCCTGGTTCGGCCCCTCTCAGGACAGGAGGGCGCTGCAGGGGGTGGTGCGTTCAGCTGAGTGCACTATTGGCACTACACTCCCCACCCTGTAACAGAAAGACCAGAGAAGACCAGAGAGAACAGAGAACAGAGAGACTAAAAGGAAGTTTCTTTCTGCAGGCCATCAGGACTGTTTACTCTGACATCACTCGGGCCATCCCACAGGTAGTGCACAGTATATGCACCCACATAGTCTTACCACAGAACATGATAATACATTTTGTATATTGCCCTGTTGTTGATATGCCGACTTGTTTATTTGCCTTGCTGTTTTGCCTATTTGCTGATATTTGTCATTCCTAAAAAAATGTTTACAAAAATGTAATTAATAAATAAATAAATAAAAAGTAAAAATCTGCTCCCTTTGCTGTAAAGACTGTAAATAGTGTGAATATTCAGATCACTTCCCTTAAATAGTTAAATAGTTAAATTTGCAATGTTCTGTTGCACATTCCGCTGGGTATCACCACTTTTTAATTCCACTGCATATCTTGTATGTATGTACTGTATGTGACAATTAAACTTGAATCTTGAATCATAATACTGAGTAGATTTCTCAGCATCCTCCTCTCCAAAACCTCTACCAAAGACTCCAGTTCCACTCCCAGGACAGAACCCGCTTTCCTGATAAGATTATTGAATCTATTAGCATCGGCTGCCTTCAACCTGCTGCCCCAACACACAACAGCGTAGAAGATGATGCTGGCCACTACCAATTGATAAAACATCTGCAGCATGAGTCTCTGGAGAAAATACAGGCGACTCTGACCTTTCTTGTACAGAGCCTCTGTGTTTTTAGACCAGTCCATCTTATTGTCTATGTGGAAGCCCAGATACTTGTATTCCTTGACAATGTCCACGTCAGTCCCCCTGATGCTGACTGGTTTCAGGTGGGTCGGTTGCTTCTGAAAATCCACCACCATCTCCATCGTCTTTGTGATGTTGAGTTGCAGGTGATTTAGTCCACACCACTCCACAAAACTGTCCACCACCCTCCTGTACTCAGACTCCTGTCCCTTGCTGATATAGCCCACAATGGAGTAAATGGTAAATGGATTGCATTTTATATAGCGCTTTTATCCAAAGCGCTTTACAGTTGCCTCACATTCACCCATTCATACACCGACGGTGGTGCCAACCATGCAAGGTAACAACCAACACGTCAGGAGCAGGTAGGGTTAGGTGTCTTGCTCAGGGACACCTCGACACTTAGCTAGGTGGAGCCCGGGGATCAAACCAGCAACCTTCCAGTTGGCAGACAACCACTCTACCTCCTGAGCTACTGCCACCCTGGAGTCATCTGAAAACTTCTGCAGTTGGCCGAACTTTGAGCAGTACCTGAAGTCTGAGGTGTAGAGTGCAAACAGGAAGGGAGACAGGACTGTCCCCTGAGGTGCTCCCGTGTTGCTCACTATAGTGTCTGACACATTGCTCTGCAGCCTCACATACTGTGGCCGACCTGTGAGGTAGTTGGTGATCCAGGTCACTAGTGGAGCATCCACCTGCATATCCAGTAGCTAAGTCCTGAGCAGGGCAAGACTTATGGTGTTGAAAGCATTTGAGAAGTTGGAGAACATGACACTCACTGCAGGGGGTCTAGTGATGGTTTGACTAATAAATGGATGTGCTTCAAGACTAGCCTATCTTAGACTAGCCTTGCCTGGGCATAGTCTCCTGAATTCTCTTCTCACATCCTCCGCAGTGATGGTGATTGACCCTGGAGAGCTGTTAGAGCCCTGATGGGAGAGGGGGGCAAGAGGGCTGAGGTGAATGGAGCCAGGAGAGTCATTGAGGAGAGATGGGGGCAATGGGGGGGGGGGGGGGAGTCACAGGATAAGCTGGGGGGAGGGTGGGCCGGAGCCACATCATCAAACCTGTTCCTCATCCAGGTCTCTCTCCATCCCCTGGATGGTCTTTTTTCCATGGCCTGCGAAAGTTCTCATGCCACTCCAAACCTTCACAAGGAAAGGAACAGTTTGGTGTCGCTGTGGTATGTAATACAGAGCCTAGAGATCTAGTGTATCAGGAGAGAATAACAGAAGGGGTCCCAGTACTGAGCCTTGGGGCACTCTGGTGTCACGGGTACAGGGTCTGGACAGGGAGCCATTTCATGTGACCTGATAGGTGCGATCTGTCAGATAGGAAGTTCCAGATTGAGCAATGCCAAGCTCTGCCAGACTGGAGAGGAGGATCTGGTGGTTCACTATGTCGAACATGGCAGACAAGTCAAGAAGGATGAGCACAGATGAGAAGGACAAGCCTCTGGTGACACGGATGGACTCTGTTACCGCTAGCAGGGCCATCTCCATGGAGTGTGTGGGATTGAAGCCTGAATGATGAGGGTCTAGCAGGTTGTTTTGAGAGATAGGAGGATAGTTGGGTAGAGACAGCACGTTCTCGGGATTTGGAGAGGAATGAGAGGAGGGATACAGGTCTGTAGTTCCGGATGTCCGTGGTGTTAAGGGTGGGATTCTTGAGCAGTGGCCTTCTCTTTAAGGTGGTTGGAAACAGCCGTGTATTGAGGGAGGTGCTGATTAGGGCAGTGAGGAAGGGCTGGATCTTGCCCAAAATGTCTTGGAGACAGGAGGATGGGATTGGGTCAAGGGGGCAGGTGGTGAGATGGTTGAATGCATCAAGCCTGCTGACTTCTTCAGAGGAGAGAGAGGCGAAGCAGGTAAGGCGGACAGGGGTGGGTGTAGGGGGAGGGAGGATAGCAGCAGGGGTGTAAGAGGAAGTGATGTCCTTCACTTTCTTTGTAAAGTAGGTGACAAAGTCATCTGTGAGGAAGGAGGGAGAAGGAGGCGGGTTGGTTGAGGAGGGAAGAGAACATGGAGAAAATGTTCCTAGGGTTGGAGGGGGAAGAGTTGATCTTTGCAAGGTAGAAGGAAGATTTGGCTGCTGACACAGAGGTGAAATCTGAGAGAGGTGGAGGCAGTGAGAGATATCATCAGCAGAGTCTGATTTCCGCACAAAACATAACTGTACATTCTGCAAAGGAACACATTAGATATGCACAAACAGTGAGTTATGCTTTGATGGAATGTTTAATGTAGACATGTCATATCAGTATCATCTTACCATTTCTGAACACAATGCCATGCCACAGTCATACCCTGCTCCTGTGAATGGCTCTTTGGTTTCGCTGCAAGGTGAGCCACACAGCACCCACAAACGCCTTATCTCCTATTTTGCTCTACAACTCTGATACCCCCTAACTGCCCTTTTATAGGCCACTAAATGAAGATGGGCTCATCAGGGTATATACGACTCAGCTGATTATGAATGCAGTAGGGTTGGGCCATTGATTATCTGACAGTTCCCTAATATCTTTGGACATATCATTTGAACATGATTCATACGTAAGAATGATATATGTACAGTCGTACATTTCTAAGCCCAATATGTTATGTATTATCTATTATATGTTGTACATACTGTACAACATATAGGTATGTACAGTTGTGGTCAGAAGTTTACAAACACAGAGTTTCCAATCATTTCTACAACACTTATTTTTCTGTGATAGTGATTGGTGCACATACTTCTTTGTCACAAAAAACATTCATGAAGTTTGGTTCTTTTATGAATTTATTATGAGTCTACTGAAAATGTGACCAAATCTGCTGGGTCAATAATATACATACAGCAATGCTAATATTTGGTTACATGTCCCTTGGCCATTTTCACATCAATTAGGTGCTTTTGGTAGCCATCCACAAGCTTCTGGCAAGCTTCTGGTTGAATCTTTGACCACTCCTCTTGACAGAATCGGTGCAGTTCAGCTACATTTGTTGGCTTTCTGACATGGACTTGTTTTTTCAGCACTGTCCACATGTGCTCGATGGGGTAAGTCAGGACTTTGGGAAGGCCATTCTAAAACCTTAATTCTAGCCTGATTTAGCCATTCCTTTACCACTTTTGATGTGTGTTTGGGGTCATTGTCCTATTGTCCATTGGTCCATTGTCCCAACTGTGCCCAAGACCCAACCTTCTGGCTGATGATTTTAGGTTCTCCTGAAGAATTTGGAGGTAATCCTCCTTCTTCATTATTCCATTTACTTTCTGTAAAGCACCAGTTTCATTGGCAGCAAAACAGGCCCAGAGCATAATACTACCACCACCATGCTTGACGGTAGGCAAGCATGCCTACCGGCCAGAAACATGACCATTGTCATTGTGGCCAAAGAGCTCCATTTTTGTTTCATCTGACCACAGAACTTTCCTCCATAAGGCCTTTTCTTTGTCCATGTGATCAGCAGCAAACTTCAGTCAAGCCTTAAGGTGCCGCTTCTGGAGCAAGGGCTTCCTTCTTGCACGGCAGCCTCTCAGCCCATGGCGATGTCAAGTCAAGTCAAGTCAAGTCAGTTTTATTTATATAGCACATTTTAAACAACTATTGTTGACAAAGTGCTGAACAAGTTACATGGGTGCACAAAGAATAAAACAGTAGAAAACAATAACAATAGCAACAATAAAAACAATAACAATCAAACAATAAAACAATAAAAACAATAAAAAGATAAGAGCACAATGGGGGGATGTCGTGCTCAACTCAAATTGAACTGAACGCCAAGGCGAAGAGGTGAGTCTTTAGGAGTGATTTAAAAATGGCAAGGGTCTGGGCAGATCTTATGTGAGCTGGTAGGCTCTTCCAGAGATGAGGGGCAGCCACCGCAAATGCTCGATCTCCTCTGGTTTTCCTCCTTGGACTCGGAACATCCAGGAGCATCTGGTTGGACGACCTCAGTGCTCTGGAAGGTCAGCAAGGTAGGGAGGGGCCAGCCCATTTAACGCTTTGAACGCTAACAACGAAATTTTAAAATCAATCCTATAGCGGACGGGAAGCCAGTGAAGGGCAGCCAATACTGGGGTAATGTGTTCCCTCTTTTTTTTCCCAGTTAGAAGTCGTGCAGCAGCATTTTGGACTAGCTGGAGACGACGTAGGGTTGACTGCTCCAAACCTACATATAGAGAGTTGCAGTAGTCCAGCCGAGAGGTAATCAGAGCATGGATAACTCTCTCAAGATCTTTTAGGGGGGAGATAAGGTTTTGCCTTGGCTAAAAGTCTAAGCTGGAAGAAGCTAGCTCTGACAACGGCACTAATCTGTTTTTCAAATTTGAAGGAGCTATAAAAAGTGACCCCAAGATTCCTAACAGCTGGATGATTGTGAGAAGCTAGAGGGCCAAGAACACTAGCACAGTCATCCAAAAGCTTAGGTCGTCCAAACAATATTACCTCAGTTTTACTTTCGTTCAGGTTGAGAAAGTTCAACTCCATCCAGATTTTAATGTCGTTTAAGCAATCCAGCAAAGGCTGCATTTTAATGGTAGATAGATTTGGATATCATCTGCATAACAATGAAAAGGAATGTTGTGTCTCTTGAAAATGGACCCCAAGGGCAGCATGTATAAAGAGAACAGAATAGGGCCCAAGATGGATCCCTGAGGGACCCCACATGTGAGTGGGGCCACAGCTGAGGCATATTCTCCTAGATGAACAGAGAAACTCCTATCCGATAGGTAGGACTGAAACCATTTTAGGGCAGTCCCTTTGATGCCTACACAGTGCTCTAGGCGTGAAAGGAGGATCTTATGGTCTACAGTATCAAAAGCAGCTGTCAGGTCCAACAGCACCAAGACAGCAGAGCTCCCTGCGTCGACAGTAAGAAGGAGGTCGTTAAAAACTCGCAAGAGGGCTGTTTCAGTACTGTGGCAAGGTTTAAACCCAGACTGGAACTTTTCACAGATGGAGTGACAGTCCAAATATGTTTGCAGTTGGGTGAGAGCTACTTTCTCTAGTACTTTTGACAGAAAAGGTAGCTTAGAGATGGGCCTAAAATTAGCGAGAACAGAGGGGTCGAGGTTATGCTTTTTGATAATAGGCTGCATGTTTAAAAGCAGCTGGAACACTGCCTGAGATAAAAGAGGAGTTAATCAAATCAAGAATACATGACCCAACAGTGTTAAAAAGTTCTTTGAGCAAATGAGAGGGAATATTTTCTAGGGGGCTATTTGTGGGGCACAGATGCCCCACAAGGAGAGGAGAGGGACACAGGCTCAAACAGCCAAACAGCTGGGCACATGGGGGGGACAGAGGGGTCCATTGCACCGGAGGTGGGTAGAGACCTGAGAGCAGAGATTTTTTCAGTGAAAATTTTCAAAAAGTTTTCACAGAGTGAAGAAGATGGTGTAATACAGGCTGTATCACTAGGATTTATAAGAGAATTTAGAACCTTAAAAAGAACCTGAGGCCTATGACCTTGTTATTGGAAACAAGCCTAGACATAAACTCAGTTTTGGCAGATTTAACAGCTCTCTGATATTCAGAAAGACACTCTCTTAAAATTCCTAGGGAGACTTGAAGCTTATCCTTCTTCCATTTTCTCTCAGCACATCTACATGCACGTCTGAGAGCGCGGGTAGAATCATTAAGCCAGGGCTCAGGGAGTGATTTGGTACGTTTAGTCCTAAAGGGATGTAAAACATGCTTGACTGTGGACACTGACACCTGTGTTCCAGCAGCTTCTAATTCATTGCAGACCTGCTTTTTGGTGGTTCTCGGTTCTCTCAGCAGCAGGTGATGGCTTGCGTTTTCTTCCTGTTCGTGGCAGTGACACAACTGTGCCATGCTCTTTATACTGACGAACAATTGTTTGGTCACACTACCTCTCATCTCCTCTCATCATGTGCGATATTCTTAATGTCATGTCCAACAATATTACACTTAAATTATGCCAAATTAATTGTTTTTGCCGTCGGAATATCTTATCTTGCCTACATATTTGTATATTTTAAGTGTAAATTTGTAAATCCGTTAGTTTATTTTTATTCTTCTGTTTTCCATATTGTTTTATTGTACTGTATTGCTATGTAACCTGGCACAAGAATTTCCTTCGGGATTAATAAAGTTCTATTCTATTCTTCTTCTATTGCACAGTTGATCTCGGGACCTGACAACTTTCTACAGCACCTAAATTGATAATTCATGTTGCTGTATGTGTGACTAGGCCGAACTATTGGTTGGGACTGTCCAACAATGCCACCTAGGTTTAAAAGAGGCCTAGGAACTCTAAAATTAACCAAACTTTGAAAACAAATAAAGGCAAAGAAAGCTAGGTTCGTTCCTCAGGTGGAGAGCAGTTAAAAACCGGTGGTGTGTAAAGAGCGAACGCTAACACAGCTGAAGAAGAAGAAGAACTTTATTAATCCACACTTTTATGGTCACAAACACAGCATGCTGGAAGTGGTGACCGCCAAACACACACACATGCAGGGAGGGTGGCCCGCGGAAATTAAGTCTCTGCTTTTGACCCATCCTGGGTTACGCTGCCTCCAGGGGCAGTGGGCAGCCGTTCTCGACAGCGCCCGGGGACCATCAGCTCCAGATCTTGCGTCCACGTCTTGGTCAGGGACTGGACAGGAGAAGCGATTCTTCGCATGTTTTTTAGTTGGGGTTCTTACTGTGGAAGGAGACCCCGCGGAGCACGGGGAGAACATGCAAACTCCTCACAGAAAGGCCGGGAGATCACCCACCTGGGCACCCCAGAGTCGTCGTCGTTCTCGTCATCGTCCTCCTTCCCGTCGTCGTTCTCTTTCCCACAACCTGCTCCACGCCAAACCATCTTAATTGTTTTGCACAAAATAAGTCCCGCCTCTAGGGAGTAGTCCATTCGCTCATTCAGCTCCAGCCTCTCTCTTCCTAGACTACCCGACCTGCCAGTCCACCTCGCCCATAGCCCCAGGTGTAATTCATGTCCACTGATTTGGGCAGTAGGAATGAAGTGAGGGTCACGTAGGAGACATATGCACAACATACTACAAAATACAAAATAAAGGCATGCAGAAGTCCAATCAAAGCAAACACACACAATAAGACGATCATACAGAATAGAATCAAAACCATAAAACTTACACAGGCCAAGTAAGTAAATAGATAAACATAGGTACTGTAAAACTAAAGCACACAAAGTCAAAAACACGTCAAACAAGCACTGCAACCAAAACAAAACAAATATGAAAATAAAGAACATTTGTCTCACTTGAGTGACCAGCTCACATACGTATGTATATTTTTGACCCAGCAGATTTGGTCACATTTTCAGTAGACCCATAACAAATTCATAAAAGAACCAAAGGTCATGAATGTTTTTTGTGACGAAGAAGTATGTGCTCCAATCACTCTATCACAGAAAAATAAGAATTGTAGACATTATTGGAAATGGACTGCCATGACATACATTTGTGTATGTAACTTTTGACCACAACTCTATATATGATTAGTATTTGATTAGTATTTGCATACTAATTGGGATTTATGTTGATAAACATGAGGACAGGACAGGAGGGTGAACGTGAGCAGTTGTTTGTCACCCTTTATAAAACGCCGGCGCATATGGCCTCATGACGAGGTTATTTCCTGCCAACATTTCTGTCGTTCATATGGGTGATGATAGGAGGCAAGCGTCGCATTGCCATGGCAGTTTCAGCCATGTATGCTAAAAAAAAGGCGCTGATCGTGGGGAATCGACTCGACCAACTCAAAACGGGCTCAAATCGTAGTGTACGCCTGGCGCTACGTATCTTATGCATGAGTCACAAACGGGTTCGCGATAGCCAGCCTATTTAGCACCTACCTCGAGGAGTTCGACCGACGATGGGGAAACTGTGGCGCCAGGCTTCAGACGGTCGCTTGTGTCGTCCAGCTTCAAAGTGATCGCTGCATATCCTTAATCCTCGTTTGCGAACATCTTCGGCTGTTATGCAGTGTAGTTAGTGTGTGTGTTGTGTGTGCATAAAATATCTTAAATATCGATGTAAGCAACCTAAAAACGGCCTGGGGTGCACACAAAAAGCCTGGTCGGTTTAAAATTGTTCCAGAAGTGTCATTCCTCTTTATGATGTATTTTGAACAATAATAGTAATTTGATCATTTTAATAATAAAAAGTCCCAAGATCCTCCCCACTGATGTCGATTAAAACAGGATTTACTCTTTTATATAGAGCAACCAAAGGAAATATACTTTAATACAAATGTAATTAAAAAATGTAATATAAACACGTCCAATTTACCCCCATAACCATTAATTTAGTCATGGCATTGGCCAAATAGTTTATAACCACAATCAGACATTAAACTTTAGGAAATGCCTAAACAATAAAACTAATATTTGACATGCATTACAAGTTCACAAAAAATGTAGTTTTATTGTTCCTACTCAAATTGAAAACATTTTGTGATACAAGTGGAGCCTATACAATGATAATGCCCTGTTGCTATTTTATTTAATTTTAATTTTATTAGACTACATTAAAAGTACTGACATTTGTCAGGCAAATGTTTGACGTTTTACAGGTATTAGACATTTATTTAGGTCAGCGTTATCAATCACTTATCAAATACCAGTATTAGGACAAACTTCTGTTTGTACCCACCATTTTGTTGGTTTTAGGCATATTGATGGATGTTAATGTATTCATATATATATATATATACATATAAGCAACAACTTTTCCAATTGCAATACTTTGACATAAGAGGTAAATGATTTTAGCTTGTTTTAGCTGTGTATTAATGTTACAAATTCAAAGAACAAATAGAAAATCGCCATCTATACTTTATAAACCCCTTTAATCAGCAAAAACTAAAGCAACAACTTTTCAAATAAACAGCTTTTGTCATAAAAATGTTATATTACAGTGTAGTTTTCAGTTGTATTTTATCTGTACATGGCTGATTAAAAACACCTACATAAAAGATAAATTGTAACTATTTATAGGGCAAGAATAAAAGCAGAATGTAAAGTTATTTAAAAGTACACAATATAAATTTTTCAAATAAGGGAAAATGCAAGAACACTTTCAGAACAATTTGTTCCAGTCTCTCGTGGCCTCCATAAGATGCCGCTGACCATGACCAATCCAGTCCTCTTGGCAGTTGAAAAGACGACCACAAAACCAGCAGTCAAAAATGGGCTGCTCAGCACAGCTCGATAAAGTCTTAACTATTTCATACTTTTTCCTTCCCTTTTTTTTCAACTTAAGTTTGAGAAGAAAACGTTCACGGACAGAATTCTGATCTGGGTGCAATTTTGAGCCATTGCTTGCAGGAGGCAGACCTTTGGTGAATGGCTTTGTCCCTGGCAACCCCATCTGCTTGAGTACAGATAGAGCCTCCACAGTTTGATGAGACAGTGACACTTTAGTAACGGCACCTCTGTATCGACTAACTGACTTCATGATGCTGGCCACTTCAGGTATATCCGCATCTGGATGGTTGAGTACTACAACAGGTTGATGTCTGCGAGGGCACTTGATCTGCTGTAGTGAACTGAAAGGGTAGAGTCTCAGTGTTCTTTCTGTGTCTTTGGTTACAGGATTGCATACTTCTGTAGTCAGTGTTTTGTTTGCAAGTCTTCTTGCTTTATGCATTGGAATCTCATCAAAAAGTGGTTTCCTCCGCCTTTTCCTTTGGCTTGGTGGCCGAATTGGCCATGGATTTTCCATAACTTGTAAATTTGATTGGGAATGAAAAATACCAGACACCACATCATGTTCTGGGGCAGCTCGCTCAACAGGGAAGCCATTTTTCACACCTGTGACAGTCACATCATTTGTTTTTTTTGACACCAAAAAAGACTGATCATGTTGCGATCGAGGAGCAAGAAACAAAGACTCATCAGCAGCAGTTGGTACAATGCTTGCAAAAAGACCACTGGTAGGTGTGACAATCCTATACAAGACTTTGGATCCAGTGCTTTCACTGTTTTGCTTTGACTGAGTCACAGTCTGGCCTTCAATATTATTCAAAATGTTGCCAGACTTTGCTTGTGAGACATACCGAACCAGGTAAGCTTGACGCCCAGTTGGGAAAATGTTGGATTTTATTGCAGGATTCAGAGGCATTGCCAGAATTGGACGTGAACAAAGTGGTACCTGTGAAGTGGCGAACTTCAAACCAGCATTACTAGGGGGCTTCACAATGGGAAGTGACCTTTGTACAAAGTAGCAGGTCTGTTGTGTTTTCACACAAGTCTTGTCCACTGGTGTTCCTTGTCCTGTCTTGGAAACCAGAAAAGGTCCATTAAACCCTGGACTATTATGAAGGAAATGGTTTGAGATTGTGCTAACATTTGGCTTCACAGCAGACACAGATGTTTTCCCTGTTTTACAAGGCCTCAAGAAGGGGTTTTCCATTCCTGCCTTGCCATTTTGAGAAGGAACCAAACCAGTTGGGTTACTGGGACATTCAAATCTTGGCTTTAGGTAAGATACGTTCACCCGAGGACTACTTGACTTGGTTATCAGTTTAAAACTTGCATTTCCCTTGAGCTGCACCGGTATAGCATATTTATTCTCTGCAGTTTGCAATAGCATTTGCTGCTTACCCTCTGGGATCTGAAAAAATCTTAGTGTTGTCTTTGCTGGATTTCCAGATTCACTGCAAGTTCCTACTCTTTCTTTATTAAGCTGGTGGTTAATAATGGCATCAGAATGTTGTTTCACCACCAGAATGCTTTTTTCATGGCCCAGGTGAGCCGAACTGTTGCTTTCTTGTTGAGTTTTAGACACGGGTACATGTTCCTCTTCAACTTTGATGATATTAAAGTCTTGAAAAATTGACTCCGAGTTCTCTTCAGTAGTTTGTTCATCAGTATTAACTTTGCACTGGCCAAGTTCAGTGTCAATGTCTGGAATTGTTTCAATTGACTCCTGATGTGGAGGCTGATTAGTCAATAAATGTGCATTACTGCCATGTCCACATTTGCTTGATGGTCTTTCTGACAATTTAAAACTCCACTGAGAGGATTCATGTGCATGCCATTTTTCTGTCTGATTGTCAAAAGGTTTAGTTGAGTGAGGTGAAATGTTTAAGGATTCTTTTGAATAATTATGAAAACTAAATACCTCTTCATTGGGGATGTTCATAAGTGCGTTTTCACTAAACATGATAGATTCCCTGGAGTAACTGGTAGAACAAGAATTCATCTCTGGCAGTGGCATTGCACTTTCTGATGGTTTTTTTGTGCAATTCTGAGTGCCATTAGAGAGGTAATGTTCATCCCCAATTGGGAAAGATGTAATCTCCCCACCAATGCTTATGTCCGGGTTGTTTTTAGACAGCTCACTTACCGATGGGTTAGTTGCTGTATCCAATAATCTTTTATTTCTGTCTGGGGGCAAGTCAACTTTGATCGATGATAAAAGAGACAGCATATTGTGTATTTTTTGTGTAGATTTACAAAGAGGAGTCAGGTCAGGGTTTGAATTTTCAGTGATTGAATTAAAATCATTAGTTTTTTCCTTGACCTGATCCATCTTATTTTCCACAGAATATATTGTACTAGATTGCGCATTATCCTCGATTTCTGCCTGTTCCTTATACTCATCTTTCTGCACAGCTGGAGAGAAGCCACTGAGTGGGATTTCTTCTTCCTCTACCTTAACCTTCACTGCCACAATATCATCATGAACAACATGTGCAGAGGCACTTATGCTTTGAGAACCAGTAAAGCGAGTGCATGTCAAAACATCACTGTTGCATTTTCTATTACCTACAAAGTCTTTTGTTTGAGACTGATCATGTGTGGGGGATTCTACTTTTGACACTGGCAGGACTTTGAGAACCAAATGCTTTTTGCCATCAACCACCTTGAAACCAATTACCTTAGTTGTGCAGTTCGGAGGAAGAGAGATTTTATTTTTAAGCTTGAGAACAGTAAGTCCATTGGGGTTGTTTTGACTTGTCTCAGATGAGTTTTCATTGTCCGGCATTATTAATTGTATTGGGGCTGTTAATTCACAGGCAGTCTGCTGTTCAGTATTTTGACAGCTTTGGCTGCCATTTCTGGGTTTTTTCACTGGCATCTTGTCAAACCACAGAGTCTCTTCTGAACTCCTTTCTGATTTTGACAAACTGACATTGTTTGGCAGGTTCCCAGAGACACAATTCCGTTTTGATATCCTTCGAGAACCCTTTGCATCTTCTTTTAGTAAAAGCGTTAAAGTTGCAGATGAATTTGGTGTGGCATCATCGTCTTGAGCTCTCTGTACATTAATCCAATCTCCGGTCTCTTCACCATGGGCATTAATCATGTGTTTTTTTAAATATTCAATCCTCTCTGCAACATAGCCACAGATTTGACAATTGAATGAGAGTTTACTTCCGTGAACCGTCAAATGTCTCTGGTATTCATCTTTGTTCAAGCTCACATGGGGGCATTTTAAACATTTGAAACGACCCTCGTTATGATGGTGAATGTGCTGGACAAATGTGCCTGCATCTAGAGTTTTAAACTCACATTTTTCACACTGAAAGCGCCCATTCAAACTGTGGCACATGATGTAGTGCCTGGTGAGCATTAATAGAGAGTACTGAACATTGTTATTGCAGATCTCGCATGTAACCAGGGTATTTCTGTGTCCGATCCGATGGCGCTGAAGATCAGGGAATTCATTTGTGACAAAACCACACAGATCGCAAGGATATGAAGGAAGACCGTCCTTATGAGTCTCTTTAAAATGCTTAAGGAGGTCATTGGGACTGTATGTAAAATCATCCTTACACATGGAACAGCTGAAGCTGAGAATATTTCCTGTGAAAATGGCACCCTGTGTATTTTTACAAGATTTCACTTTTTGATTCTTGTGAGTGAGAGGTGAAGTCTCTTCAATCGAGTATTCATCAGGCTTGCATTGGAGTGACCCATTAGATTGTTCAGTCACTACTTGTAAATGCTTGAAAACAAAGTCTTTCATTTCATTGCTTTCCTCTTCTGTGTTAGAAATGTGGTAATTTGTAGAAGAATGGGCATCCGTTGCAAGGTCTTGCTCCATAGTTTCACCTCTGCAGAAATCTGAAACAAAGAAAAAATATTGGTACAATATTCCATTAAAAAAGGGCCATATAGTCAATACATCAAAAATGTAAACATAAAACAAATGCAAGAAGTGCGTGTGTGTATGTGTGTGACACAGAGGAGTAGGGTCCCAAAGTTTGCAGAGAAGAGTTAAGAAAGAAGAAAGCCTAAGAAGAGCACTATAGTTCTATCGTGCTGCAGAGACGCCCTGGCCTACATTTTTCAAATAAGTAATCACAGTATGATTCGTTTTACGACTGACATCATTTCGTCGATAGTCTCGTCAAAATTATCTTTGCTCGAGTAAGAAAATCTTAGAAAAGCACAATAAAAGCAATCGCCTTTCTGTGCACCAAATGCCGAAGTGGCCTAATCCATTATGCCATGCTAGGAGGGGCAGACAGTAGGGTTGGGCGGGTTTCCGGTTTACCGGTAAGGTCTGGTGTGTGAGCTTAAACGGGTTTAATTTATGCATATAGACTGCACCAGTATTTTCATTAGGAATATAAGTACCTGGGTGTTCACATAGATAATAAAATGGACTAAAAACACAGAGGCCCTGTATAAGAAAGGTCAGAGTCGCCTGTATTTCCTACGGAGACTCAGATCTTGCTGCAGATGTTCTATCACTCTGTGGTGGCCAGCATCATCTTCTACGCTGTTGTGTGCTGGGGCAGCAGGGTGAAGGCAGCCGACGCCAACAGACTCAATAAGCTCATCAGGAAAGCTGGTTCTGGAATTAGAGTCTTTGGTGGAGGTCTCGGAGAGGAGGATGCTGCGTAAACTACTCAGTATTATGGACAACGCCTCCCATCCCCTGAACGCCACACTGGTGTCATACCAGAGCACCTTCAGCCGTGCAATATTATCAATACTACTGTCTACATATTTGTATATTACAAATTTACATAACTGTAAATTTGTAAAGTTAGTTTATTTTTATCTTTCTGTTGTTTCCATATTGTTGTTGTTTTTTACTGTACTGTATCGCTATGTAACCTGGCACAATAATTTATTTTGGGATAAATAAAGTTCTATTATATTCTATTATGAGACATTGTGGCTAATTAAAACATAGCCCATTAATTACATCAGCAACGTGTGTCGATGCTAAACATAACGTATGTGTCTCATATTAAGGATGTTCCCCATTAGTTTATTATTGCTGCGCTTGGTCAGCATTAATATGATATCGCAGAAACACACAATGCACCATTGAGAAATATCCAGGCCTTAACCAAAGATAAATCACATGCAGTTTCTCAACATCTTATCATTGATTTAATAATTAATTTTTTGTTGTGTATTCGTTATTGTTCATCGTTATGCCAGTTGTTCCTGTCTGCATGTATGGGAATGTTTTACCTGTCAATCTGTGTAGGTGGCAAATCACAATGGCAAGAGACAGGCTTTGCGGGATAAAAAAGGGGGGATTGTGACTGTGCGTTAATGGTTGTAGTGCAGCAGTCACCAACCGGTCGATCACGATCGACTTCTCGATCTTTGAGACTTTCCCTGTAGCTCCCGAAAAGAATTGAAAAATGCATACACAAATTTATATGTGTTTATTTATATTAAATATTACATTATTGAGGTATGAGAGGGAGCGTGGTTTAGCGTTGGCGGGTGAAACAAGGGGAGTGGAGCGGCAAAGTGTTTAAGATTGACGCAGCTGTAGGGGAGGAGTATAATTTGCCTGATCATATTTATTTGACACCCGTTTTAATCTCCTCTCGGTGGGCTGGGTACGGATGGAGCAGGAGTACCCGACACGAGGCCAACTCCATAACAACAAAGACGCAGACTAAAAACAATATTATGATTTTCCTTATGAAGCCAATGGGCGAGCCTAATTTATAATTAAAGACTGTTCCGCATTATCCCAACTATCATCTCTCCTTCCCAGTCAACATGGCATTGTGGCAAACATAGACTTTGCTACATTGGTGCCCAAACAGGGATCCGGGATATGGAAACACAAGATGGTGAGCCGGCGGCAGAAGCCGCGTCTGTGATCTACCAGACACAGGAGCCAATGTAGCAACGTCTATGTTGCCACAATGCCACGTTCCGTGGTTTGATTGGGTTCTTGACCGGGAAGGAGAGATGGTAGTCGTGATAATGTGGCACAGTCTGTAATTACAAATTAGGCTCACCCATTGCCTTCATAAGGAAAATCATAATTGTTTTTCGTCAGCGTCTTGAGTTGGCCTTATGTCGAGTCGTCCTCCTCTCCTGTCCTCCGTATCCACCCTCTTACTGTGGGGAGAGTAAACTGGTGTAAAATGAATATGATCAGGCTAATTATACTCATCCTGTAGGGGATGAGTATAATTAGCCTGATCATATTCATGACGTAGGGGGCCACCACATGGCCGCGCAGATGACGTAGGGGGCCGGAGTGATTATGAGGAATGTTATGTTATGCCACGAGGGTATAAAAGGGGGTGATGCCCGGCGGGCAGGTTGTTCATGTGGGAAAGCACAATAAAAGGTTGACTCTGCATCAATCTCAGGCATTTTGCCGCTCCGCTCCCCTTGTTTCACCTGCTGGCACTAAACCACGCCCCCTCGCATACCACAAGTATATATTATTTATACATTGTGCCCGATTGATGGTTGGTTTTAAAAGCCCCCCAGTTGTTGTTTTTTTTTTAAGCGTAGCAAAGTGAACAATGAGATAAGAGAAGAGTACTGACCAATGAGATAAGAGAAGAGTACTGATAGGTACTGTGGCAAAAGAGTTTAACCAAGGTTTTGGTGAGTTAGACGTCATGGACAATATTGCTGCATTTGTTTCAAACCCATGCCCATTGATATAGAACAAATAGCAGATAAATTCCATCACGTTTTTACTTTGTCAAGTGGAGTTGACATGGAGATGGTTCATTTGCAAAATGACAGAGCTGAAAGCCAGATCTAGGGATAGTAACTTTTGGGGACTTGTCAGCAGAGAGATGTTTCCTCTTCTCACTGCATGTGCACTAAGAGTGAGTGCTAACTTTGGATCCACTTACCTCTGTGAAATGGCATTTTCACAAATGAAAATAATCAAATCAAAGTACAGGAGCCGCCTTTCCGACAGACACCTCACAGACTGCCTCAGACTGGCTGGCTGTAGCTATGAGCTACGAAATGTTGGCTTCTGATGGCTTTGTGAAAAGTGATGCTGCATAATATGGAAGACACTGCACTAAGCTTATGCACTGACAGTCTGTTTCTGTTCTATTTGCTATTTGTACATGCAGCATATTTGACATGCAATTTACATTGTGTTCTTGGTTGCACCCATTTTATCACACATTCCAGTTAACAATGGCACTTCATATGCTCATTGCAAGATTTTTTTCTTTGTTGCTCTTGTAATTTACTCATTTACTCAAATGATTTGTTCTTGGTTGCATCAACCGGAGCCCCCTTCTGGAGACAGACCTGGGAGGGGAGCTCGTCGGCGAGCGTCTGGTGGCCTGGCCTGGATCCACGGGGCCCGGCCAGGCCAAGACGACGTGAAGTCACCTCCCTGTGGGCTCACCACCTGCAGGGAGAGTGATTGGGGTCGGGTGCGTTGTATACCAGGCGGTAGGCAAAAGCGGGGTCCTGGGCGTGCGGATCCCCGGCATCGCAGACTGGTTCTAGGGACGTGGAACGTCACCTCACTGGCGGGGAAAAAGCCGGAGCTGATGCGGGAAGTGGAGCGGTACCAACTAGATATGGTTGGGCTCACCTCCACACACAGCACCGGTTCTGGAGCCAAACTCCTGGAGAGGGGCAGGACCCTCTCCTTTTCCAGAGTTGATGATGGAGAAACCTGGAGGGGAGTGATTGGGATGAACCGCCCGCCCGATCTGAACCAGAGTGGTGTTTTCTTATTGGACTTCTGTGCTAGTGATCACCAACTGATCACCACCTGGTGGTGAGTTGGATCAGATGACGTGGAAGGCTGCCAGACAGACCTGGTAAACCCAAATGTGTAGTGAGGGTGAACTGGGAACGTCTGGTGGAAGCCCCTGTCGTAAGGTCTTTAACTCCCACCTCCGGAAGAACTTCTCGTGCATCCCGGGGGAGGTTGGGGACATGGAACCTGAGTGGGCCATGTTCAGAGCCTCCATTGTAGAGGTTGCAGCTCGGAGCTGTGGTCGGAGCCTCTCGTTGCGGCAACCCAAGAACCCGTTGGTGGAGACCAGTGTTGAAGGAAGCCGTCAGGCTGAAGAAGGAGGCCTTTCGGGCCTGGTTGGCCCAGGGGTCTCCTGAAACAGCAGACAGGTACCGGGAGGCCAAAAGGACCGCAGCTTCAGCGGTTGCTGAAGCAAAAACCCGGGTGTGGGAGGAGTTCGGGGAGGCCATGGAGCAGGACTTTCGGTTGGCCTCAAGGAGGTTCTGGCAAAACTGTGACTGTCCGTAAGGTCTTTAACTCCCACCTCCGAAAGGGAAAGCAGGGCTTGGCTCAGGCTGTGCTCAGTCGGGGAGGGGAACTCCTGACCCAGACTGAGGATATTGAGCCCGACAATGTCCAGAGCCTTCAGCATCTCAGGGCGAATCTCATCCACACCTGGCGCCTTGCCACTGAAGAGCTTTTTGACTACTTCAGTGACCTCTACCAAGGATATGGGTGAGGCTTCCCCGAGTCTTCAGACTCTGCCTCTTCCACAGAGGACGTACTGGTCGGGTTCAGGAGCTCCTCAAAGTGTTCTTTCCACCGCCCGACAATATCCTCAGTCTGGGTCAGCAGTTCTCCTCCCCGACTGAGCACAGCCTGCTTTCCCTTCCTGAGTCAACAAGTTTGCCAGAATTTACCTTGAGGCCAA
>PIJE02000021.1:108773-186273 GCA_002895965.2 Coryphaenoides rupestris
ATCCCTCCTTCCAGGGATGGTTCAGAGTGCAATGGGTGTCATACAGGCATTTAAAAACAGGGGTAACAAAGCATGACAAAATGCAAATGACAAAGTGCAAATAAAAGTACAAATAGTAAATGAAATAGTAATATTGTGATGGGGTGCTGGCTGGAGAGCAAGCTGGTAGCCGTCAGGGTGGCCAGGTATCCAGTCATGATCACAGCAGCACCCTAGATGGTGGAGACAACATGACGGTTAGATGGAGCACAGTAAGCAGGGAACATACAAGTATCCTCAGACCTAGTACCCATCGGCAGCTAGGGTAGGCTAGTGCTAACAGTATTGATTTAGCTGTAATTAGAGCTGAGGGGCACTCCTAGCAGCCAAAGGCCAGGGTAATTCGGTGGGTTTTTAGTCTCGCCTTAAATATATCAGCTCTGGCCACCCCACCTGACGGCTACCAGCTTGCTCTCCAGCCAGCACCCCATCATAATATTACTATTTCATTTACTATTTGTACTTTGTCGTTTATAATTTGTCATGCTTTGTTACCCCTGTTTTTAAATGCCCGTATGACACCCATTGCACTCTGAACCATCCCTGGAAGGAGGGATCCCCCACTCTGAGGTTCCTCCTCGAGATTTCTTCCTTGTTAATTAAGGGAGTCTTTCTTGCCCTTAGGGGGGCTAGGGCTAGGGGGGTGTCATAAATCACTTTTGGCCCATAACAACCTGGCCTGTAAAGCCTGTCAGGATCTGTCCCTACAACAATTGCAGTGCAGATATTATCGTTTTGTCAAGCAATAAAGGCAATACCACTTATTTTCAGATTTCCATACTTTCTATTAAATAATGGAAAGGTATTAGGGGTGTGCATCTCTCCAAAAAAGACGATCCGATACGTATCTAGATACATGGGGTTCGAAACGATTCAGGGACGATACATTTTTAAAATGGAACGATTCGGTTCGATTCGATTCAGTAGGATTCGATACGATTCAATACGATTTGATGGGATATGATACAATCTGATAGAGTTCCTTGTTTAAAGTAGACAATCATTTTACATTATGAATTAACATAAGTCAATACTATAAATGTGGCATTGCTTACCTTCAAATAGATTTATCAAAGACCAGGGAACAAGTATTTTGTCACTTTTGACATGTGAATTCAGAAACATGTCATGTTTATTAGTGTAACATATTGCATTTTAAGAACTTTACAAAGCCCCTCTGACAATAAAACAAACTATTCAATTTCACTGTTGGCACAAATTAGAGCCAAAGTTCTGGAGAGGTCTGTGTAGGCTCAGATCAGGGAACAATGAACTACTGAGGTAGAAAATTATAACAATTTCAAGACATCCCTTGTGCAATTTTTTTGCAAACAGAACACAACAAAGTGGCAAACTGTGAGCACTCTTATAGAATATCAGTCTATTAAAGTGTTGTTTTGCAATGTAACATGCGTTCACGTCAAATCATAGATATTGCGGCAAGGATGCGCAATTACGCTACCGTGAGGCGCGTGTCGGGCTCTGAGTCTGAGTCTCTCCGTTAATTTGCGGTTCTGATCCGGGAGGGGGGGGATGGACATCGCTGGATATTGGTGGGGACATGTCCCCAGCGTCCCCACTAAATTCTACGCCCATGGTTCACGTTGTGAATCGTATCGGACATTTTTTGTCTTTCCCTCGCAAACAGAGCGCTATCTAACGTTACTATGACAAGTCTCGCGAGAGTTTAATATGTGTGTGTGTGTGTGTGTGTGAGAGAGAGAGAGAGAGAGAGAGAGAGAGAGAGAGAGAGAGAGAGAGGAGAGAGAGAGAGAGAGACAGAGAGAGAGACCTCTACTACAAAAAGCCTCCAGCTTGTACAGAACGCTGCTGCTAGACTTCTAAACGAGAAACTAGAAGTTCCGCCAACATTACTCCTATTCTCACTTTCCTCCACTGGCTCCCAATAATTGCCAGATTAGATTTTAAGGTGCTACTTGTTACCTACAAGATCCTGCATGGGTCTGCGCCATCATACCTGAAGGACCTTATTGTTCCCTCTTGTCCTTCTCGGCCGCTCCGGTCTTCAGGGGCTGGCCTTCTATCAATTCCAAAAGTGAATAAAAAAATCAGCAGGAAACAGGGCGTTCTCTTATCGAGCACCCTATCTGTGGAACAGTCTGCCACCTGTAATCAGGGAGGCTGACTCAGCTGATATATTTAAGGCGAGACTAAAAACCCACCGAATTACCCTGGCCTTTGGCTGCTAGGAGTGCCCCTCAGCTCTAATTACAGCTAAATCAATACTGTTAGCACTAGCCTACCCTAGCTGCCGATGGGTACTAGGTCTGAGGATACTTGTATGTTTCCTGCTTACTGTGCTCCATCTAACCATCATGTTGTCTCCACCATCTAGGGTGCTGCTGTGATCATGACTGGATACCTGGCCACCCCACCTGACGGCTACCAGCTTGCTCTCCAGCCAGCACCCCATCATAATATTACTATTTCATTTACTATTTGTGCTTTGTCGTCTACAATTTGTCATGCTTTGTTACCACTGTTTTTAAATGACCGTATGACACCCATTGCACTCTGAACCATCCCTGGAAGGAGGGATCCCCCACTCTGAGGTTCCTCCTCGAGATTTCTTCCTTGTTAATTAAGGGAGTCTTTGCTTGCCCTTAAGGAGGGCTAGGGCTAGGGGGGTGTCATAAATCACTTTTGGCCCATAACAACCTGGCCTGTAAAGCCTGTCAGGATCTGTCCCTACAACAATTGCAGTGCAGATATTATCGTTTTGTCAAGCAATAAAGGCAATACCACTTATTTTCAGATTTCCATACTTTCTATTAAATAATGGAAAGGTATTAGGGGTGTGCATCTCTCCAAAAAAGACGATCCGATACGTATCTAGATACATGGGGTTCGAAACGATTCAGGGACGATACATTTTTAAAATGGAACAATTCGGTTCGATTCGATTCAGTAGGATTCGATACGATTTGATACAATACGATTTGATGGGATATGATACAATCTGATAGAGTTCCTTGTTTAAAGTAGACAATCATTTTACGTTATGAATTAACATCAGTCAATACTATAAATGTGGCATTGCTTACCTTCAAATAGATTTATCAAAGACCAGGGAACAAGTATTTTGTCACATTTGACATGTGAATTCAGAAACATGTCATGTTTATTAGTGTAACATATTGCATTTTAAGAACTTTACAAAGCCCTTCTGACAATAAAACAAACTATTCAATTTCACTGTTGGCACAAATTAGAGCCAAAGTTCTGGAGAGGTCTGTGTAGGCTCAGATCAGGGAACAATGAACTACTGAGGTAGAAAATTATAACAATTTCAAGACATCCCTTGTGCAAATTTTTTTGCAAACAGAACACAACAAAGTGGCAAACTGTGAGCACTCTTATAGAATATCAGTCTATTAAAGTGTTGTTTTGCAATGTAACATGCGTTCACGTCAAATCATAGATATTGCGGCAAGGATGCGCAATTACGCTACCGTGAGGCGCGTGTCGGGCTCTGAGTCTGAGTCTCTCCGTTAATTTGCGGTTCTGATCCGGGAGGGGGGGGATGGACATCGCTGGATATTGGTGGGGACATGTCCCCAGTGTCCCCACTAAATTCTACGCCCATGGTTCACGTTGTGAATCGTATCGGACATTTTTTGTCTTTCCCTCGCAAACAGAGCGATATCTAACGTTACTATGACAAGTCTCGCGAGAGTTGACTATGTGTGTGTGTGTGTGTGTGTGTGAGAGAGAGAGCACTGCAGACACTGAGCAAACGGAGGATTCAGCAGCACAGCAACAACATAAAACCGATTCATAACTTTGTGATCGGGCCATCGGCCGGTTCATGCTACGTTTAGACCGATCCAGTGGTCCATGTACCGATGCACTCGCATATTTTAAATCAAAACCGATTTTCCGATTCAAATCGATTATTTGTTACACCCCGAAAAGGTATTGATAGTGGTATCGATAAAGACTTGGGTGGTTAAGCCTCGGAAAGGTGTCAATAGCAATACAAATTAACGATCCCCATCCCTAGCAAACACTGTGCAACACGTGTTGCTTATGCTAGTGGCAACACGTCCAATATGTTGGCTCATCTACGGAGGCATCACCCCAGTGTGTCAATTGACAGCGCAAGGAGGAGAGAGTAGAGTTGGAAAGAAAAAGCTATAACCTAAGAATGTCACAATGACGTGCCTAAGGTTGCATCATACTGACTTCACTCAGTCCTCCACAGGCAGCCCCTACTCCAACATGGCCTGGGATACGTGGATTGAGTATAAAATAAACATGTCAGGCTGGTTCTGCATCTACCAGAATGAGAAGCAACTGCTGGTGCACTTCAGGAATGTGAACAATGTGGCCCTGATCCGGGTGGCTCACAATGCCCTGGCCAACCAAAAAGTCAAGAGGAAGCACATGGATTGAAGCCCGAAATGGATGCAAGAAGATGAGCAGTGCGTGCAGGACCTGGTCACATGCATGCCTGAGTTTGACTCGTGGTTTGATCCGGCCTCACCCACAGCACCCAAAGTCAATCGTACCAAGATCAGGTGTTCAGTTAGAACACCTCCGTCGATTGACGTAGGGGCCATGCACAGGGAAGTAGTCATTGCAAGAACCGTTGAAATGGAGGGGGAGCACTCTCAGAAGGGCTGGGTATCGTTCATCTATTTGAATAAAAAGAAATTACATTACACGCTAATGTACAAATCTTTCGTTTAGATTTTTTATAAAAAAAATTAAAAGCCAAAAATCTAACTGGGAACCTTCAGATTATTATACAATGTAAATTGCATTATATACTGTATATATTATTATTTATTATAAAACAAATCTTATAGTTTATGCGACTACTTTCCTTATTGGGGCAGTATAACATGAACACTGATTTGTGAGAGTGAATGTCCGTCCCCCTCAGTACAAGGATGCTGTTTGATTAATGGCTCACTGTTTTTTTATGTATCGAAATTGGGAACCGAATGACGAGGGATTTTTTGATACTCGATGGTATCGAATTATTTCGGTCATTTGTAGAAGAAGGCTGCAAAGTATTCTGCTGTTGGTAAGTGGAGAAACAGAATCAGTGTTGTATTTCTGAGCTATTCTTGTAGATTAACTGGTAGAGCCATTTTCTTAAAAACTAATCCTGTAGCAGGACTGGTAGAGGTATTTGATCTTAAACTACCTGTAGCAGTGTTGGTATTT
This sequence comes from Coryphaenoides rupestris, assembly GCA_002895965.2. NCBI lineage: Eukaryota > Metazoa > Chordata > Actinopteri > Gadiformes > Macrouridae > Coryphaenoides > Coryphaenoides rupestris. The sequence continues at coordinate 114,009 of PIJE02000021.1, forward strand.
TACTTAAACTAACATTGTAAACTAACCTATTGCAGTGTTGGTTTTACTTGAAACTAATCTTGTAACAGGACTGGTAGAACTTTCTCGTAAACTAACCTATTGCAGTGTTGGTTTTACTTGAAACTAATCTTGTAACAGGACTGGTAGAACTATTTCTCGGAAACGAACTTATTGCAGTGTTGGTTTTACTTGAAACTAATCTTGTAGCAGTGTTGGTAGAGGTATCTATCGTAAAGTAACTTGGATAACAGTGTTGGTTTGTTGGGGTAGTGTTGGTACTTTCTAAAAAGGAATCTTGTTGTAGTATTGTTGGCAGAGATATTGGTCAAACTCACTTATTGCAGAGCTGTTGTTGCAGACTTGACAGGGATAATTAACATTAGCATATTAAGAGGTGTACACGCCCAGGGATAATCACCCAGTCAATTGAGGTAACGACAAGGAGGAGCTTAACCCTGCATGAGCCCCCCCTTGTGCACTTGTGCACAGCTATTAATACAGAGCTCGTATCTTAGCGTCAGCTGTAGCGTCAGGCCCCACGAACGAAGACCCAGAACAAAGACAAGGGAGTCATTCTGTGGGAGTCCTACAGCTACAGGTTAGTCCTACACCTTCCCTCCTCCTGTGCTAGCCATGTGCCTACAATCCATTACAGTCTGGACATCCTACCGCGGCAGGTGTCACCGAAGACCCTCCACTCGCTGCCGCTACCCCTCCAATCTCCTCTATCCTGCGATCTCAACCTACACAGGCCTTGATGTGAGGGGGACTCTGGAATTGCCAATCGTCGGTCAAGAAAACAGACCATTCTGGCCTACACCGCCCTCCAGTCTCTCCACTTCCTGGCTCTCACAGAGACCTGGATCACCCCGGAAAATACTGCCACCCCTGCCGCCCTCTCCACGACCTACTCCTTCACACACACTCCCCGACACTCTGGGCGAGGTGGGGGAACAGGACTCCTCATCTCTCCAAAGTGGTCATACCAGGCCCTTCCCCTGGAACACCTGACCAGATCTGCACTTGAACTCCATGCTGTATCTGTTACCCTTCCGATCAAGCTCAACATTGCCATGATCTACCGACCACCGGGTCCTCTTGGCGACTTGTTCGACGAGATGGATGCCCTCCTCAGCTGTTTTCCCGAAGATGGCACCCCACTCGTTCTGGGTGACTTCAAAATCCAGCCAGAGAAGTTACAATCACCTGAATTAATCAACTTCTTTGCCACATTCGGTTTGGCGCTCACTCCTTCTCCTTCCACCCACAGAGCCGGGAACCAACTTGACCTTGTCTTCACAAGATCCTGCGCCACTTCGGCACCCTGTCACCCCCTCCCTGTGTCTGATCACCACTTTGTTGCTTTCTCCCCCCCCCTAAAATCTCCCACCTCACTACCTACTACGCCTCACATCGTCACCTCCCGTAGGAACCTGAAAACTCTCTCTCCCTCTACTCTCTCTGCAACTGTCCTCTCCTCACTATCTCCCCGCCAACAATTCTCCCTCTTGTCAGTAGAGGAAGCGAACTCCACTCTGACTTCCTCTCTCTCCTCCTCCTTCGACTCACTCTGTCCACTTATCTCCAGACGAGCACAAGCCTCTCCTCCACCTCCCTGGCTGTCCGAAACTCTGCGGGCTCATAGAACAGAGTTACGGGCAGCTAAGAGGAAATTGAGAAAATCTGACTCTGCTGGTGATCTCTCTCACTACCTCCAACTCCTCTCATGTTTCACCTCTACTGTGTCAGCAGCCAAATCTGCCCTCTACCTTACAAAGATCAACTCTTCCGCCTCCAACCCCAGGAAACTTTTTTCCATGTTCTCCTCCCTCCCCTCCCCTCCTCCTCCCTCCTCCCTCTCGGCTGTTGACTTTGTCACCTATTTTACAAAGAAGGTGATGGACATTCCATCCTCTTTCACCCCTGCTTCTTCCCTCACTCCCCCTTCACCCACCCCTACCAGCCTTATCTGCTTTAACCCCCTTTCCGCTGAAGAAGTCAACAGGCTTGTGACATCCAACCATGCCACCACCTGCCCCCTTGACCCAATCCCATCCTCTCCTCTCCAAGACATCTCGGGCGACATCCTTCCCTTCCTCACCACCCTAACTAACACCTGCCTCACTTCAGGCCTGTTTCCAACTGCCTTCAAGACCGCCAGAATCAAGCCACTCCTTAAGAAACCCACCCTGGACACCACCGACGTCCGACACTACAGACCTGTGTCTCTCCTATCATTCTTCTCCAAAACCATAGAACGTGCTGTCTCCACCCAACTATCATCCTATCTCTCAGAGAACAACCTGCTCGACCATCATCAGTTAGGCTTCAAAGCTACCTGACAGATCGCACTTATCAGGTCACATGGAATGGCTCCCTGTCCAGACCCTGCACCCTTGACACCGGAGTACCCCAAGGCTCAGTACTGGGACCCCTTGTTTTCTTTATACATTAGATCTCTCGACTCTGTAATCACATCCCACGGCTTCTCCTACCCAACTGTTTCTTTCCTTCCCCCCCTCAGACACCCACATCGCAACACGCATCTCAAAATGCCTGGCCGACATCAGCAAATGGACAACCGCCAACCACCTGAAGCTCAACCTCGACAAGACTGAGCTTCTCTTCATACCGGGTAAAGACTGCCTTCAGGTGGACCTACTTGTCACCATCGAGGACATCGAAGTCTCCCCTGCACCCACGCCAAGGAATCTTGGCGTGGTACTGGATGACCGGCTGTCCTGCAACGCCAACATTACCTCTGTGGCCTGATCTTGTAGAATTGCTCTCTGCAACATCCGCAAGATCCGGCCCTTCCTCACACATGTGAAGCAGCGCAGATCCTGGTCGAAGCGCTCGTTATTACTCGTCTCGACTACTGCAACTCTCTCCTGGCTGGACTCCCCGCCTCAACAATCAAGCCCTTACAATGCATCCAGAATGCAGCAGCACACCCCGTGTTCAACCTACCTAAATTCTCCCATGTAACCCCCCTCTTCCGCAACCTCCACTGGCTCCCGGTAATCGCTCACATTCGATTCAAGACAATGGTACTGACTTTCATGGCTGTCAACGGAACCATCCCTATCTACCTCCAAACATTACTCCGACCCTATGCCCCAGCCTGAGCACTCCGCTCGGCAACTTCTGCCAAACGACTGGTACCGCCTTCACTAAAAACAGCCAAACATCGCACTTCCAAGTCCCAACTCTTAACGGTTCTGGCTCCGCAGTGGTGGAATGAGCTCCCGGCTCATGTCAGGACGGCCGAGTCGCTCGCCAGCTTCCGCAAGAGACTCAAGACCCACCTGTTTAGAGTTCACCTGGACTCTACATAACCCCGCCCCCCCACCCCCTAACCCTAGAATGGGCGGGTTTGTTGTGTAGTGGAGAGCCGCCTTTAGCCCTGGTGTGGAAGCACAAGTTGGCACCACAGCTTGGAATGTAGGGCCCCCCCACTGCCCACCCCATGCACACTCACATACACACCTGCACACAGTTAGTGCACAGTACATGCACCCACATAGTTTCACTACATAACTCAGAGGTGGGCAAACTACGGCCCACGGGCCACATATGGCCCATTGCATTAACAAAAGTCCTATAATACATTTAAATTTGTAATTAATTAAATTATTGAGTATTATACAATTTAGTTGTCGCGTTTCTATTTTAACCGATGCATCTTTTCTAGCCTTTACGGCACTGGCTTAGCGGCCCAATCACGTGATGCTACTCAATCAATCAGATCGTTGCAGTCAGTGAGCGAGTAGAAACAAATAGACATGCGGAGAAACGAGACGAGAGAAAGAGTATCATGCGCTTTAAAAAGAGAAAGGTAATCAGTGAACAGAGCCTTTAATGAAGATTGGACAGATGTGTACATGTTTATTCTTCCCACAGACAGTTCAAAACCCGTATGTCTCATCTGTCCTGAGACTGTGGCTATTATTAAAAGCGGCAATGTGAAGCGCCACTACGAGACAAAACAGTGTTTTCACCAAACATACACGTCCAAATCCGAACTGAGGGCGCAGAAAATAAAACGATTTGAGAGGCCAGTATGATCGATCCACCAGAATCCTAACACATTCATTCACTGCCCAACAACGTGCTAATGAATGTTCCCTTAGAGTTGCTTGGATTTTGGGTCAACATAAAAAAAAACATTGACCGACGGAGGGGTTGTTAAGGAGTGCATGAGTGCAGTAGCTGAAACCTTATTTGAGGGGAAACAAAAAGAAGTTTTGTGTTAAAATCAAGGAAATACCTATATCAGCATCATCAGCCACAAAGAAAAGGGAAATATGAAGCCAGAATGTGCTCAGCTGGATGAAGCCATGCATAGGTTTAGATGAGTCCACTGATGTGTCTGACGATGCTCAGCTGTTAGTTTATGTAAGGTTCTTCAATGAGGAGAAGAAAGAAAATAACATTTATTTATTATTAGAGCACATATTTATAATCCCTCTGGTTCAATAAATATTGTTATATTATTGAATTGTACTTTGATGTAATGATGTTTTTTGGTTTCCTTGGCACAAAAGCGGAATACATTATAACAAAAATATGAAAGAAAACAAAATATATTGGTTATCAGAATCGGCTATCGGACGAATTCTTATTTTAAACATTGGTATTGGCCAAGAATTTCACAATCGGTGTATCCCTAGTTATTTTATCATTACATTTAAGTAAATTAATTTGATAATACAACAGAGGGCATGAGGGCAGGGTAGAGTACTTGGAAAATTGTGAAGAAAAAGGAGATCGTGAAGAAAAAGGAGCACACAAAAAGGGGCTTTTTGTGTGCGAGCCAAACACTGCAGACTGATTGGCTGTTGTCCCGTTTATTTCTGCTGCGTGAAAGGCTGTTACATCTATCCATATCGAGCAAAAATGTCAAGGCTTATCGATCGTAATCGACATACATTTTATCGCGATCTCAGTTCAAGATCGTTTTATCGCCCAGCCCTAGTTTCAGAAGAAAACTTTTTACTGCACTTACTAGGTAACATTACTAATTGTCATTTATGAAGTAAACCAACTCAGTGAAATGTCAAACCACAACAACATTTTAAGATGCCGCAGCCAATCACAACAAACCGATCGGTGTTACAGCACTCCTCTTAAAGGCACAGTCTCTCAACACTGACAGGCAAACCATAACACTGCATGTAGAACGCACGCACACAACTGTATGGTGAATTATGTTATGAGTCCTCTACATTACTTTATTTTATCTTGCAGTTGTACTTAAATGTACAGGGCCTTTGTGATCCACTTGTTTACTCTTTTTGTACCTCTACAAACATTTGAGATGTTTGCTGCCCTGCCAAAGGAATTTGTGATAGGTAGTCAAAGCTTTTAGTTTTATTTGCATTATTTTAAGAATTTACAAGGCATGGATGAAATATCTGCTGTGCTGCAGTCACACAGTGAGTGGGAGACTGGGGCAAGAACCTGTGCTGTCGCTGCTCTGCATCATGTACCACAGTTAATCCCAGGGGGACAGGACGCGCTCCCTGCATATACAGAGAAGGAGTTACGTGATGAACAGCTCAAAGACAAAGCCCTCTCTCGATTCTTCTTTTATGTGGAGAGACGTCGTAGACCCTCCAGGAGGGAGCAAGCAAGAGAATCAGTGACAGCTTTAAGATACTTGAAGCACTGGGAAAAGTTTGTTTTGAGTAATGGGATACTCTACAGAGTTTCAAAAGACCTGATCACTAAGTCTAAACGTCACCAGTACGTGGTTCCTGAGTCACTTAAAGCTGCTGTCCTGAGGGGAGTCCACGACGATGCTGGTCACCAGGGTCAATTCAGATGTCTTGGGCTGGCCAGACAGATTCTTTTGGCTCAGTCTCGACAGAGATGTGAGGGACTATGTCCGCAGCTGTAAGCGTTGCATCGTCAGCAAGACAGCTGAGCCTGTTGACAGAGCACCCCTGGAGAGCATCACATCCACCAGGCCACTCCAGCTTGTTTGCATTGACTTTTGGTCGGCTGAGGATGCAAGCAACAGGTCGGTTGACGTACTGGTGGTGACCGATCATTTTACAAGAATGGCCCAGGCATTCCCCTGCAAAGACCAATCAGCCAAGCAGGTGGCAAGAGTCCTCTGGGACAAGTTCTTCTGTGTATTTGGTTTCCCAGAACGTATCCACAGCGACCAAGGAGCCAGCTTCGAGAGTCAGCTGATCAGCGAGCTGCTCAGAGTCTCTGGTATAAGGAAATCACACACCACCCCTTATCATCCTATGGGCAATGGGAGCGTGGAACGTTTTAACAGAACTCTTGGCAACATGGTCCGTGCACTGGTTCCTGACACGAAAGCCAACTGGCCTCGTCATCTTCAGACGCTGACGTTCATGTACAACAGTACAGTCCACGAGACCACAGGATATGCTCCTTTCCTTTTGATGTTTGGGCGGATTCCTCGTCTACCAGTCGATGTGCTTTTTCTAAATGTCCTGAATGATCCAGCTGTAGTCAGCTACGACAAGTATGTGGTGTCACAAGATCTAAAGGATGCCATGCTGATAGCTCAGGAACACGCAACGAAAGAACAACACCGTCACACTGAGCTCTACAACAGGAGAGCGAAAGGGCCTGTCATTGACATTGGGGACCGTGTGTTGGTAGCCAACAAGAAGGAAAGAGGGAAGAGAAAGGTAGCAGATCGCTGGGAATCTACTGTGTACACTGTAGTAGACAGGAACACCGAAACACACACTTTCAAGATACGGGACACGGTTACTGGAAAGGAAAGTGATCCACCGTAACATGTTGATGTTGGTGAATTTCCTGCCTATGGATGACACAAGTATGCTCACTGACCCAGGTTCATCCTTGCCTTCTGCTCAATTGTCAAAGTCAAGCAACGACTCTGCCTCAATTGATGAACCAGACTCTTTGCCAGATGCCATGGATGAAGATCATGATTCTAGTTCAGAATCTCAGCAAGTGCAGAGGGAGACTGGTCATGGTCCTGTGGATTCAGAGGGACAAACTGTAGAGTGGGTCGCTCAATCACCATTTCCTGAATCTTCTCAAGTTGAGTCAGCTGGTAATGAAGGAACAGGATCTGCTCCTCTCGTCTCTCAGAGCAACCCAGAGGTGTCTGAAAGCCCCACAGACCAGTCCGTCACCTCTGACCCGAGACTTGTGACTGACACTGACGTTAGTACAGATGTTGCTAGACACACGGACACACAGTCAGATAGTTGTGACGCAGACATACTCACACATTCAGAGACTGATGGATTGACTTTTGTGACGCAGACAGACAATGTCACTGACTCAGATAGTATTGACACTGTAGCTCCTGTCTCACAATCTCAGGATCGTAGTTTATCCACATGGGTGAGATCTAAGTTTGGTCGCATTATCAAGCCAGTCGACAGACTGATCCAAACTATGTTGAGGCAAGACATTACATACACACGTCCGTCTATGCAGTCTGTTTGCAGGTCAGTGTTTCGAGTCTTTCGTGGTTAGACTGTAGAAGTCAAGGTTTACTGACACACATTTAAGTAATGTGGTTGAACCAGGGAACCTTGGTTAGTTTAAGGGGGATTCCTTTATTTCCGTTTGTTGCCTTTTAGTATGCTGTAACTGGGTCTTGTGGGGTGTATAAGGCACCCTACTGCCAGTGGTTGGTTGGAGAGTTTGTGCGGCTCTTCTTCCACTTTATCCTTATTGGATACCTTCATGGTTGGCTGTCCTTTAATTGGTGACCCTTTGTCTAGTGTTGACAGGTGGTGTACTCGGTCACCTTCAGGAATACTGTGCAGTCCTTGCTTGTATTTGGCAAAATTCAGGGGGGGTGGGTGTAACAGAGTTAGAAATTAAGTATAGTGTTATATGTGATTTTCGCCATAATAAAGGATCTTTGTTTTGTATATGTGATTTGGAGCCCCCGGTGGACAGTTTGTGTACTGCCGATCTGCTGCGCTTTGTTTCTGTGCCTCTGCCATACCCGATCAGAGAAGCTATGCTCTGCATCGGGTAGGTACATCGTACTAAACACTCCCCACTGTATATTAGTCTTCTAATAGCAAGATGTTGTTTAAGTTGAAAACTTCGACATATTAAATGTGTGATATTATTTCCTATGCATTGTGACGATCTGGTTCCGTGTTAATGTACTGACAATAAGTTTGTTAATGTTTTCTGGCCATGCGGTTAGCGAGTATTCCCGAATGCTAGGTAGCAGACATTCTCATTGTGTAGACATTCTGTCTGGCGTGTCTGGCTTGCTAGCCAGCGCTGATAGTGTTACTGTAAAGTAGCATAGCACGTAATGTAGCCTGGGTAATACAATGCAGTTATTTTACTTTGTTTGTGCAGATGCTGCAATAGAAGTCCACCTTTGCCTGAAGGCATGTTTTTGTTGTCTTTTTCTAAAGGTATGTTGCTCCAAGTATGAAATGTAAATAGGTTATGATGAAGTGCTGTAACTTTATGTATTTACAGTTATGCCCACTCTGCATGGGAAGTTATGAGAATTATTAAGAAAAATATATTTTCTCCTATTTCTGTTATTTCTACATTATTGCATTCGTGTTAAAGGATCAGAGAAGCTATGCTCTGCATCGGATGCTGCAATAGAAGTCCACCTTTGCCTGAAGGCATCTTTTTCTAAGGAATAAATGCAAGATATCTCCATAACGTGTCTCAATCCCTGACTGCCTTACAACCGTTACACGTGGTGTGTGAAGTGTTTGATTAGCATATTCGGTTTAATTGGCTTTGTTACTTAGTTTCGATCAAGCCTCGCCCGGAAAGTAACGGCAGCCCGCTCAGCACACAGTCATCCAATGAGGAGGAGGAGCGTCACTAACTGGGATTTTCGTCACCACACACGTCACATCCGCTGGCCTCCCCGCAGCTACAAGAACTACATTTCCCAGCGCGTAGAAAGGTCTCGCCCTCCCAAAAAAAAAAATACAAAGGCGGGATCGCTGTTTCGCTGCAGTTTTTCGAGGATAAACAATGAACGTTTGCGAGATCTTGAAAGTCTCGAAGTGAACACATCACAATTGTGCTATTTTTTTTTTAAACTTAATACACATTTTGGTGTAATACATTAGGCTTAAAAGCCTAATGTAGCTGAACCAGCAGCTGGTTGGGGGCGGAGTTAACAAGTTGTTCCCGCCCATTGTTCTGAAGGTGAACGTGTGAAAAGCTTCAAAATCTTTCAAGGGGTTTTTCTCTGCTTGTGGATTCCAGGTGTACCAACATTAAAATAGGCAGATCTTCTTCAACTATTTTCAGATTTCAAAGTATGACACATCAGTTGAAAGCTTACAATCTGCACTTTCATAATCTGTAAAAAACTGAAAAATGACTTTCCCCCCTTCGTCCCCAAATTACCAGCACGTGTCACATTTATCAAGTAGACTTTTTTTTACCCTTTTGAATCGCGCCCCTGACAAATATGGACCGTGGAAACCAGGGGGGCCGCGGCCCAGGTAACTTTTGGAGTCTGATAAATAATATTTCTTTTGAATAAAAGTTGAGTTGGTTCAAGTACACAGCGCCATTAGCGAAACTAACACGCATGCATGTAAGTCCGTTTTTTTTGCATAACCTAGGCTACATATTACTGTCATAATCATTTTCTATGGTATGGCTGGACTATTGTGTTGGCTACTTTTTTGTGTTACGGCGCTTGTCTCAAATGTGTGGGTGCATGCTTTTAATCGACATTTAATCAATGCAGGCAAACTTTTAGCAAGCTATTAATAATAAATCAGTTGTCCCTGATGCAGTTTCAGGCTCAGCAGCCCTGTCTCCCCATACCCCTACATAATGCACACATACTGTATATACTACAGTATCTACTATTCATTTTGAGCATGTTGTTTTGCAAGCAAAACATGAAGCTTCCCTGACTGGCCCCCCCTTGGTCTGTTGCGTTCCGTGGTAAAGACTAAAACTAATACTGAAACTAATAAAAACTAAACTGAAACTAAGCATTTTCAAAAAATAAAAAATAAACTAGCAACCCCGCTTTAAAAACGAATGAAAACTAAACTGAAATTGAAAACAAAAAGTCAAAACAAAATAAAAAAAAAAAATTATGAAAAATGCAAAACTATACAGTGTAATCCGCTTATAGTGATCACGTTTGTCCGGGTCAAATTGATCACTATAAGCGGTTGATTACTATAACCGAAATTTTCTAATTTTCTTTATTTTTTATGCAGAATACCATCCAATTGACATTTGTATATATAATACATTAATACATGTATAAAGTAATGAAACGGACAGCTTTGCTATTTACTGGATTTTATTACAGCAAGTTAACTGAATAATACTGTACAGTACGTACATTAACGTTACAGTACAGCTGTTTGAAACACGATTCAAATAGCAAATAAAATTACAGCATTGCACTGTGTAGCTATAAATCATCTCGTTGGGTCGTTTGTGGCACTTTGTCATAAGCTTCGACGAGTCTCCGTTTTTCGTTCAGAGAAAGTGACTTTCTTTTACCCGACATAGTGTGCAATGTGCATGCAGCACCAGCGCTCACCAGCCGCTGAAGACGTGCACGCGTGAGCCAACGTTGAAGACGTGCACGCGCGAGCCGCTATAAATTACTGGAATTTATTCATTTCTCCCACATATGTTATGTATAAAAGGACCCAAAATGATCACAATAAGCGGACTGCTTGATCGCTATAAGCGAATTATTTAAACAGTGTTTGTATAGGAACGATTCTGTCCCAGGCTTTTTGATCCATATAAGCGGTTGATCACTATATCCGTGATCACTATAAGCGGATTACAATGTATACAAGGCCAGTGTTGCCAACTCCTCAGTAAGGAAAGTAGCTATTGGCTGTCCTAAAAGTCGCTAGAAGTAGCTAAATGACGTCATCGCCTAATTTGCATAATTGGCCATGTGCTGTGCATGTAATGGACGCTGTAGGAGAGAGGAATAACGTCGTGGGGGAGACAAAAAGTGAGTAAAAAACACCCTAAATATGTTATTTATTTATTTTAGTGCAGTGATTTATTTTAGACAAAGAAAATTTTACATTTACATCCCGCACTGATCAGCCAGTGGTGGCTTTGCGCATGCGCAATTCATTTGCCGTGTGGACGCAGGGGGGTGAACATCTCGTGCTCTGACTGCAGCTGGGAGGGACTGCAGCTGGGAGGGACTGCTGCGCGAGGACAGGATTATTATGTAGTCAGTCGGATACTCGGTACCATGCGCAGTTGCTATTAAACAGCCATAAACGCCAACTCGGTTGCATCTCTTTATTTCAATATTCCTTGGCTAAGAATATTACAAGGTTAACGTTGCGTTGCCAAAGTGGTATCGGGTGCGGTTGTATCGGAGTAGTTTAACGAGTACGAGTACATGAGCACAACGGATACTGGATACTGGTAAGGCTGAGATGATATGCCATTTTGAAGAATCGATAAATCGGGCCAAAATTATCGATAAATATCGATTTTTTGATTATTATTTTAATTGAAAACAGAACGCATTTTCAGCACTTCAGTATTCAGTGTAGTTCTCATTTTCACCAGAGGGGGCGACAAAGAGCCACGACTAAACATGTGAAACTAAACAGTAAACAGCTTCTTTATTGCTTCATGGTTAGGCCTATCATAGAAAAAAAAATGAAATAATTATTAGCCTGTAGGCTACAATCAAACAAACTCAGTAGACATGACAACAGCTTTCTTAAATAGTCGCTTTTCATTTTTTTTTTTCATCGCTGTGACGGAGAGGCACCGTCACTGACGGCACTGATTGCGGGCGCACGCATACACCTACACACACACAAACATCTACACACACATACACCTACACACAGTCGCGCAACCAAGGGTACCTACTATGAAAACTACAGTGAGTGCACGTGACACACACACACACACACGAACTAAAGTCAAATAATTATTTATTTATTTATTTATTTAGTAAGAAAAAGCAGTTATCGATAATAAAAGTGGTCTCAGCCTTAGATACTGGTATCGGTATCGGTGCATCCCTATAAAACAGTTAGGCCTATATAAATAAAGTCATGAAAAGTGAGCGAAGAACATGACATGACCAGCTGTTCAGAATTATGAAAATATAATTATTCACTTAATAATTATATCTTTTTGGAAACCTTGTTTGGAAACATTGTTTAATGTTGCTAAAGCCTAATTAGCCCAAGCAGGGGCTTATTCTTTCATGTGTATATCTATCAATAGCGTAAGGCATGCTTCTACGATATTGGCAGAAAAGGCGTTTAACAGACTATCATTTCTGGTGCCGACTACCAAGCGCAGCAATGACAAGTTGCGTACATCCCTATTGGATATCTGTCATGTCTTTTTTTGGTTGATAGAAAAAGACTATCATGTACAATAATGGCCTGTTTTTGAGAGTGAGAACAGAAACAATGTAGCTCAGCCTTTACGGTTATATGACCGTGACGTTTTAAAGTGTGGTTATAAGTGAAATTGGTTAATCGCTGCATCCCAAAGCAAGTCACGTGTAAAAATATAATTGAGTCACGATGACTTGGTGCTAAAAACGTTCAGTCATTTGGTCTAATATCTATGTAGGCATTTACATATTTGTCTACATATTTTCAGATCGATGTTTCAGAATACATATTTGCAGATTCTTGTACACATTCACAAAGCTCAGGGCGCATAGGGATTATTTAACGCATTTACAAATCACAATTCTCCAATTGTCGCTAACATTTTGAAAACAACATTTGTTAAATAACAAACTGAAGCGCTTTAGAAATTAAAAGCCAAAAACTATCAGTTAACGTACTATATGTAAAAATCTTGAATTCATTCTCATTGATGACCACTTTGGCTGATAAGGAATTACTTCTTAAGCTGGTGTATTCAGAGCACTGGGATTGCGAGCTCCGTGGGTTGAGACAAAAACAATCATAATCTAATGTTGAAAAATATCAGCCTACAGGCTGTTCTGCACAACAGAGAGACTGTCCAATTTATTAAAGCTTCCTATAATACCACCAGATGTGAGTACAATAAGCCATTGCAAGCGGTTTCAGAATCTCCAGCTCATGACATCACAAGTGGGACTGTCCACCCAGTTGCAAGCTGGATCGATCTGCCTACCAGTCCACTGTGTAGGCTGGTCTATCCAGCAGACAGCTTAAGGAAACAACTCTCTCCAATGTTGTGATTTTGGACTGCAGTACCCATTTTAAACACTGTGTCATTGTTACATACCTTTAAACAGATAATTTATCATGTTAAAACATGGTAACACATGTTTTCAGTTACAGATGAATGTATTGTATGTAATGTATGTATAAGATATTTTTGTCTAGAATTCAATATGCCTATTTCTAAGAAAATTAGGCTACATCTACAAAATAAATGTATTCAGTTACCATATAAATGTAATTGCTGAATATTACAGGCTGGCTGAATAATTCTGAAGTTAAACAACTGTTGGGAATTATAGGCCTACAAATTGAATGACAATTGTGTTAGTATTATAATAATATTATTGTAATATTATATAGTATTTCAGCAAATTAATCCTCAATATGGCTACCCTGCAAACCCTCAAGACTTGAGGCAGCCATGTTTGAGAAAATGGCTGCCAGAATATGACTGCTCTCCATCAGCTGGTTAAATGGAACAAATGAATTCAATGAAGTGCATATTTTTTAAACAACGTTTTGTCTGAAAGTACAATTTCGTTTCAATAAAAATTTGAATGATATGAACCAAATACCTACATGGCTGCTTACAACCTTTCCACTAAGGATGCCTTCACAAATGTATGACTTTGTATGAGAGTTGAGTTCCTGCAGTTCTTGGGCAATAAATAGTCATTTCGTTCGTAGAAATGTGCCAATCGCGAATGCAGAACAATCATTCGAGAAAAGAGCGTTAATGTTATTTGTCCCGTACGCGCATGACAATTGAACTGCTTTGTGGTCAAATGAGTGTAATAAGTTTATGAGAAACACTGAACAGACCAACCGTTGCACGAATGAAAGGTCTACGTGCACGAAAAGTAGACTCCGCGAACTGTTATACTTCGTAGTTTCCCCAAATAGTTTACAAATATTAAAAGGTACTTCGCCACAGTTCAGTATCTGTACAGTCATGACAACAAAACAAATCTCCACCGACTCGAATATAACACGAACACCATTCGTATTGTAACAGTTGTCAGATTACGCGTTATTCGTCAACACACTATATAAAAGGAAGCAATGTTTGTCAACATGCATGATAAACAACCATTTACCTTTCTTTTTCTCTTCACTTTCGCAGGTCAACGATTGCAGCCATGACAGTATCATCCGGGTATTACTCTCGTCTGTTCACTGTGAGGTACACACTGGGTTCGAGGCAAGTATACTGGGTGCATATGAATTACCAATTAAAACAAAGCCAAAGTAGTGTGTCGATGGACTTTCCCTTTGCAAAGACACATCGTGGACGAGAAAAATATATAATTCTGGAACGAAGACGCTGTCGCTTTTGCCTGAATATAACCTACGTCATTGTTCAGCAAATAGGCATGTACACGAAAGAGGCTGTGAGTCATGGGTTGGGTACGCAATTTCCGACATGTCTCCAAAGCCCGACATCTGATGGCATTATTTTGGCAGGATTTGCAGGGCAACTGGCCATCTTAGCGAGAATGCATAATTTAGGGAACAGGGGGTCTAAACTATTCGTAGTCCTCCTACTACTACTCCTCAGTACAAAAAATACAGTGAAAAAGAGTACAGACATTGTAGAAGCAGAGTAGTATATATATATATATATATATATATATATATACACACACTACATACTACATACTACTCTGCTTCTACATATATAGCAGCACCAGCACCACAGAGGAGCAAGAGAGTTGAATATGTTTTATGTTGATCTGAGCCCCAATACACAGCACACCCCCAGGTTAAACTTTTATCAACTATTTTGTCTTAACACATGAACACCAGCCCGCCGGGGGTCACTCCTGGGAGCACAACCTTCACCAATGGTGGCACAATATAACACAATACATAAACACACATAACTCAGGAACAACATATATAAACAACTCTGCAAACAGCACCAACAATGGAACACCAAAACATTACTTTATTAATCAAAACCGAACGACACATAAACATTCCCAGAAACCCCTTGCACCCCATGGGCGAATCAGCGTGGCCCCACCCCCTCCTGGAAGCTACATACATATATATATAGATAGAAATGGATGCATTTATTCATCAATATTTAATGAAACTAATCAACACAAAGGAACTATATTTTAAATCAAATGTAATTTTAAATGACCTTGTGAACTCTAAAAACAAATCTTAGGAACTAGACTGGTGGGCATAACCATACAAATCTATCTCCTCTTTGCAAGAACTTTTGTCTGTGGCCATTACGCTTTGCTCTGTAACATGCATCTTTGCTTGTTAAAACTCTAGCATCTATATAGCTTATATTTAAGTAACATTATGCTGAAGCCATTTACAAACAAATGTGTAGCGTAGGCTCCTGCTTGTGAGTTCCATTGCTAGGGATGAGCACACTCTCTCTGTGACCGAGCACGACGTGATGAGGGTGAACACCAGAAAAGCTGCAGGTCCCGACGGCATATCTGGATGAGTATTGAAGACCTGTGCTAACCAGCTAGCTCCAGTGTTCACCACAATATTCAACCTCTCCCTGGCTGATTCCGTGGTCCCAGCCTGCCTCAAACAGTCCACTATTTTCCCTGTGCCCAAGACTGCCTCTACAACATGCCTGAATGAATGAACCAGTGCCCCTCACCTCGGTGGTCATGAAATGTTTTGAGAGGCTGATTAAGGACTACATCTGTGCCGTCTTACCTCCCTCCATGGACCTGCTGCAGTTCGACAATCGGCCAAACAGATCCACAGACGATGCTGTCTCCCAGGTAATACACAGCTCCCTCTCTCATCTTGACAGCCGGAAGGGGGGATGTGAGAATGTTGTTTATTGACTTTAGCTCTGCTTTCAACACCATAGTTTCAAGTAGACTGGCTGACAAGCTGATTGAGCTGGGTCTGAACACCCCCCCCGTTCACCTGGATCCTGGACTGCCAGGCCCCAGGTCGTCACGGTGGGCAAACACACCTTCAGACCCCTCACCCTGAACACAGGATCCCTCCAGTGTTGTGTCCTCAGCCCCATACTGTACACACATGACTGTGTGCCAAGGTCCAGCTCCAACACCATCATCAAGTTTGCGGATGACACAGTGGTCGTGGGCCTGATCTCCAGTAAGGATGACAAGGCCTACCTCGAGGATGCTGCTAACCTGCCACTATGGTGCCAAGACAACAGCCTCAGGCTGAATGTCTCCAAAACTAAGGAGCTGATTATGGACTTACACACCTTCGGGGATGAATGGTACTGCTGTGGAGAGGATGAGCAGCTTCAGGTACCTCACATCGCAGAGGATCTGACTCGGACTACACAGAATGTCACACTGACGCCTGTAAACAAGAGCGGCTCCCCACTGGACCGGATCTGAGGCACCCTTTCGGGTGAGGTCGCTCAAAGGACTCGTTAGCTATGCGAAGGTGGGGACGAATCGCCTGTAATAGCCAGCCATCCCTAAGAACGCCCTCACTTGTTTTTTCGTCACACAGGCTGCTACCACATACAGTACGTTTTACTCAGCTGCGGATGCACCCATCCACCCCCCAAGCGGTACCCCAAATACCGTACCTCCCTCCGTCCAATTACACACTTCTTCGGGTTGACAGTGAGCCCCTGAGTTCGTCGACCTGAGGCATGGGATACGCGTCAAATTCCGTCACACTATTCACCTTGTGATAGTCGACACAGAAGCGAATAGCCCCATCAGGCTTATTTACAAGGACGATCGGGCTAGTCCACACACTATGTGACTCTTCTATTACCCCCAACTCCAGCATGGCCTTTGTGTTCAGGTAACCTGTACGGACGCGAAGACACGCCGGGGGGAGTCTCGAGTCGGTTTTCAATGAGGGCGATGGGGGAGAAAACGTCTGCAAAATGTTGCTGCAACTCGGCTACCTCGGTTCTCCGGTCCAGAGAAACATGGCTCTCTGAATGGACCAGCGTGAACGGCACCAATTTTTGGACCTCCAGCCCCACCTCACCTTCCACAGTTACCACCGGGGCCAGTCAAACCGGGCGTTTCTTGTTCCATAGTTTAAGGAGGTTGAGGTGATAGATCCACCACCCCCCCGCCGGAAAGCGCTACCTCATAGTCGACGTCCCCCACTCGCCATGTGACCACGAAGGGTCCTTGCCACTTTGCGAGTAATTTTGAGCTGGAGGTGGGAAGCAATACAAGTACTTTTATCTGCCCGTGCAGATTGTCTCAGCCGAATATTATACAGGCGCTGTTTATGCTCCTGGGCATGCAGCAAATTCTCGCTGCCCCAGGGAAAGGAGTTTTGCTTTCAGGTCCAGTTTTCCTTAATAAGGTCCAGCACCCCCCTCGTCTCCCATACAGTAGCTCAAATGGGGGAAATCCTGTGGAGGCCTGAGGTACCTCCCGAACTGGAAATAATAGAGGGTTGTAATTTATCCCAATTACGACTATCCTCATGCACGAACTTGCGCAGCATGGACGTTAACGTCTTGTTAAACCGATCTTCGCTGAGATGGAGTGTAGAGGCACTGCCTCCAGGTACATAATCTACTATGACTAACACAAAGCGATAGCCCCGTGAGCTATGGTCTAATGGCCTGACGAGATCAATGAAATGGAATCTCGATCAATGGAAGTAGCTGCAACAGGGCTTTTGGGTTGGCCGGTCGATTACTTAAGTGACATTCATGACAGGACACGCACCACCGCTGCACATAAATGCCTGGCCAATAAAATCGGGCCATAATCAGTTTTTGTCTTATCACACCCCAAAGGACCACCTATCTGGCTATGGTGAGCCGACTGGAAAATCATTTCCTGGTGGATTTTGGGAACGAACAATTGACTCACCTCCTCCCCTGACTGGGTGTCACAACTCCTGTACAGTCTGTCCCTAAATATGACGAAGTGTGGGAAAGGGACGACCGTGTCGGGGCATACCAGTTGACCATCAATTTTAATCACCTGATCGTGGCTAATGAGTATCGTTGCACGTTTGCAATGATACTCTATGCAGGGGAAACACCAGAGTCGGTAAAACGCCCAGAGGAGGCTCCACCGGGTTCTCCCCCCTGGAACTGCGTCCGGCAACCTTGCATCACCGGCGAGCACCTTCTGCATCTCCCTGTCGGTCATGGCTGCGCATCCACCAGCCCTGTTACTAAACTGATGAAGCCCGGCCACTCGGTTCCTAATAAGAGGGGACATGTCAAGCGGGAACTAACCGCAGCCCTTACATTATGCTTTTTTTTCACAAGCGGGTCATGTACATCCCCGTGGATACCCCCAACCCTCACCATAACTCATCCACCAGGGCCACGGGCCGAACAAAGCTTTGGTGGATCAGGGTCTGACAAGATAACATAACATAACATAAGATAAAAAAATATATAGGCAAGATAAGATATTCAGATGGTGAAAACGACTGAATATATTTTTTATACATTTTGACATTGACATTGTACATTGTATATTTGTAAATCTGTTTATTTTTATTATTCTGTCGATTTCACTATTGTTGTATTGTACTGTAGCTATGCAACCTGGCACAAAAAAATCCAATCCAAATCCCAAAGGAAATTCCAGAATAAACAGTAGAGAAATAACAATAGAATAATAAATAAATATTGCACACGATAAGAGTAGATGAGAGGTAATATTGCAAGGAATATTGAGAGGTAGCATGATATTTATAATATAGCACATGATATTGAGAATATTGCACATGTTGGGTAGAAATATTGCACATGATGTTGGGGAGTAATATTAATATTGCCCATGATATTGAGAAAAATGCACATGATGTTGAAAGGTAATATTGCACGATATTGTTCTCAGTGTTCATTGTCTTATATTTCAACTGTCCTTCCCGCAGAAGGGGGAGGAGTTATAAAGTTTGATGGCCACAGGCAGAAAGGACCTCCGGTGGCGCTCTGTGGTGCACCTCGGTAGTCTCAAGAAATCCCCGAATCCAGCAACCCCTGATGTTCCTTTACTGGTATCTTGCACTTTCCATCCGGACCGGGAGCAGAGGCTGTCACTGCGGCCACCTCTACCACCTGCCCCACCTCCATCACTGCGCACTCGTGCTGGTGGCCGGGCCTGCAGCATTGCCCACACTCTGGTCCTGGCATCTGAGGGGCTCCTTGTGGGGGCCCTGGGACTGAGGCCGAGACTGGGTTGGATTGGTAACCCCCTTGCAGGTTGGTGCGACGGTGCCAGGGAGCCTGCACGACCTGGCAGCCCCACCCTACTGCCTGACAGCAGCCACTAGGGCACTGGTCCGATAGGAAGTGTCGAGATTCGGCCAGGCCGCTCTCGCTCCTGGTCTGCGGTGGGAGTGCCAGATGGTCCTCGGCCAAGTTGATCGGCCCCTTGAGGGAAGTCAGCCCATTGCACATCACGCACTCAGATGTTGACGGGGGTAGGGCCCACCTCCTCTATGACCTGCCAGGAGTTTCTCTTGTCCGGGAGCAGCCAGTGTCCCACGTCGTCCAGCAGCTGGTGGGCCAGAGCAAACGGTCAGGTGCCGTCTCGCCATTTAATCTCCTGGAAGCGTCGTCGGTGGCCCTCCTCGGTGAGGCCGAGCTGGTACAGCAGGGCTCGCTGCAGCTCCAGGTAGGACGAGCGGGCTGCCACCGGTAAGCCCAGCGCACAGCCCACTGGGCGGGTGGCCACCCACACGCTTTTGCCGTGTACTCGAAGGTCTCCAAAAAGGCCTTGACGTCATCCACCAGTGTCAGTGACATGGGCAGCAACCGGTCCGCGTCTGCCACTGGCATCGGGACTCCTGCTCCGCCCTTGCCGCTGGCCATATTGCCTGTGGTCCATTTCAGGAGCCTGCGCATATTTGCGTGATCCCTGCCTGATGCACGGCCATCTCCAATATGGCCTGCGTCTGCTGAACAGCTTGCAGCAGAAGCACCCATCTTGTCTTGATTTTCTCTCCATTCACTAATTCTCTATAAAAGTGGTGGTGATGGTAACTCCTCCCATCCTCTTTTTTTCGAAATGTCAAGTCCGATGTGACATGATATAGCCCTATGCTGACTAACTCCATCCTCACCGTATCTTCGCTGGCCAATCAGCAGGATCTATAGGTGCTGCCTTGATGGACTCAAATACTTCTGAACATGTTCCAGCTGATGGGGTGTCTGCAGGCTGTAGAGTAGTGACAGTGTATGTTGTGCTTGTTCCTTCACCTGCAGGCAATTCAAACATACATGGAAATATAGTTATTAATCCTTTAGGATATACAATAATTAATTAAAAGCATAAATTATAGGTAATGGTTCACAAGCTTTGGGTAGTGACCGAAATAATGAGATTGCGGATACAAGCGGCCAAAATGAGTTTCCTCCGCAGGGTGGCTGGGCTCAGCCTTAGAGATAGGGTGAGGAGCTCATATATCCGGAGGGAGCTCGGAGTAGAGCTGCTGCTCCTCTGGGCACATGGGACTGGGAGGAGACCCGGGGCAGACCCAGAACCCGCTGGAGGGATTATATATCTGATCTCGTCTGGGAACTCCTCGGGATCTCCCAGGAGGAACTAGAGAGTGTTGCTTGGGAGAAGGAAGCCTGGGGGTCCCTGCTTAGCCGGCTGCCACCGCGACCCGGCCCCGGATAAGCAGAAAAGTATGGATGGATGGATGGATGGTCTAATTGGATTTGTCATTAATTAAAATTTAATTAAAAAAGAGGATAGGGAAATCACCTTACCTGCATGGCTCCAGCAGTATTTCCACCTTTGCCAGCCTGTCATATTCAGCTGAGGTTAGCATGGTTAACTTGTGCTTCTGCTGTGCCAGCGTTGCCTTCAGTGGGTCTTTGTTGTGTTGGACCTGCTTCATCATCTCGAGAGTTGAATTCCAGCATGTTGGTACATCCTGGACGAGTGACTCCTCTTCTTGCCCACTTTCAGCTTTGTGGTGTTTGCTGGACTGTGTTTGAAATATCCTCCAATTTTCTTTCTAAAGCATTGACAAACCCGCTGATTACCCTCTGTATAATGTGCACTACACAGGACATATGCTCATATGGTAATATTCTTGCTGCCACCATCATATTGCAAGCACTATCTGTTCCTACAGTGGGGATCTTGTCCTAGAGTCCATGGCGATCCATTTCGTGATTGCGTTGGTTAATTTAGCTGTTGTTGCTTTGTTGAGAGTCTTGACATAGATGCACTCTGATAGCATAGTCTGACAAACACGGCTTGATCCCGACTGAGTGGCACTGCTAGTGCTAGCATTAGCATTAGCATTAGCAAACACGTTAGCAAACACGTACTTTGCCCAAAGATGGTACTTCTGTCTTGTGTTTCGGTGGAAAGACAGCTCATCACGATGATATGTGCACACAACTTTTGTTTTATCTACATTTCCATCTGGAAGCTTTTTAAATCAGAATTTTCTGTTCAACACGCAAGGGGATATCTCTTCAGTCATTGTGACTGATGCCCTGATAACTAATTAAATACCAGATTATATCAATTCGGGCCAAGAACCTCCAACCATGTTTTATAGTACATTATAAGAACTTGTAAGATGTATTTGTTAGGTCAAAGTAAAGTGACACATTTTGCTTAGAAAAAGACATTTCCAGCTACTTACTGTTACATTAATAAAATGTGCATTTTCAAATGATATAATAACATATATTTTAATCATAACAAAAGTATGAGAACAAAACTCATGACAAAATGTCCAGCTTGAATATATGTATTAAATGCAGTAGCAATATGCTTAACAAATGCAAACACAACACAACACAAAAAGCATCAGCCACCACATTCTCTTGACCAAAACCAAAGCGACTTCCAAAGGTTTGTTGAAAGAGACAACTCTCTAACTCCCTGCTCCCACTCTCTAAGCTCATCTTCACCATCTGTTCTCATTGTCCACTTTCTGTTAATTTTCTCTGTTGTCTTTCCCTCTGTATTCACTGCACGTGGCTCCTCACTCCTGCCAAAGTGTATTCAAAATAGTTGGTCAAATCATATAGTCCTTTATTTCATCTTTGTGTTTGCATTATTTTGGATTTGAATTCTAGAAATGTGTCTCAAACAGTACATAAAAGCAACATGTGTTTTTGCAAAACTGAGGTGCCAGGCCACAACGTATGACACAGTTTAAAAAAGAACAAAACAAAAGTTGTCAGCATTGTTTTTTCTGACTGCACATACAACAATGATAAATGAAAATGTATATTTGTGTTACTTTATATTTTTGTAAATTTCCACGTCATAAAAACCAAAGGGCGTCACTGGGGAGGGGCTAAAGGACCACATGCTGTTCTGGAGCTGCAAGTTGCCTGGGTAAGGTAATAATGAGTGGGACACAACATGGCGAACATCAATGTAAGTGTTGAAATTTGGAAAGTTTGGTAGCTCATGTTGAAAACAGATATTCTAGTGTTTTACAGATATTTGTCCTGTAACGGGTGTGTAATGGACCCAATTGCAGCACAACCACAGGAGATGTTTGAAATTACTTTTAATGAACAGTTCGTTGGTGCAGTACAGGGAATCACAAATAGTACAGGGACACAGGGTTTGGGGAATCCACGGGACTTGAATAGGTTACGTCGGACAGGTGAGAAGGTGAGTGTGGCAGGGTGGGAGAACTCACATCCACACAATCCTCTGTATGGGGACAGCGGTACTGGCAGGGAAGCAGGCAGAAGGCAGAAGGCATCATCGTTGTGGTAGTGAGTCCGGAGCTGGTGGGCAGTCAGCAGGGCAGAGGTACCGTGAAGGACCAGGCAGACGGATGGGTGATCTCTGAGGTGATCTCCAGGGATTCAACGGGGCAGGCAGGTCGGGGACAAGGAGGGTCAGCAGGCTATAACCCGGGTGCGTGCGAAAAAGAACTATCCAATATTAATTAAAGCAACGTCTAAGAATAGCTCACTCCAATTTCTCATAATTATGAGGACATGACAGTTTCAGTCCAGTTCGGTTTGTTGAATAATATCAATATCTGGTGTCTCACCGGCCACTTTATTAGGTACACCTTGCTAGTACCGGGTTCGACGCCCTTTTGCCTTCAGAACTGCCTTAATTCTTCGTGGCATAGATTCAACAAGGTGCTGGAAACATTCCTCAGAGATTTTGGTCCATATTGACATGATAGCATCACGCAGTTGCTGCAGATTTGTCGGCTGCACATCCATGATCTCCCCGTTCCACCACATCCCAAAGGTGCTCTATTGGATTGAGATCTGGTGATTGTGGAGGCCATTTGAGTATAGTGAACTCATTGTCATGTTCAAGAAACCAGTTTGAGATGATTTGAGCTTTGTGACATGGTGCGTTATCCTACTGAAAATAGCCATCAGAAGATGGGTACACTGTGGTCATAAAGGGATGGACATGGTCAGCAACAATACTCAGGTAGACTGTGGCGTTTAAACGATGCTCGATTGGTACTAAGGGGCCCAAAGTGTGCCAAGAAAATATCCCCCACACCATTACACCACCACCACCAGCCTGAACTGTTGATACAAGGCAGGATGGATCCATGCTTTCATGTTGTTTATGCCAAATTCTGATCCTACCATCTGCATGTCGCAGCAGAAATCGAGACTCATCAGACCAGGCAACGTTTTTCCAATCTTCTATTGTCCAATTTTGGCGAGCCCGTGCGAATTGTAGCCTCAGTTTCCTGTTCTTAGCTGACAGGAGTGGCACCCGGTGTGGTCTTCTGCTGCTGTAGCCCATCTGCTTCAAGGTTGACGTGTTGTGCATTCAGAAATGCTCTTCTGCATACCTCGGTTGTAACGAGTGGTTATTTGAGTTACTGTTGCCTTTCTATCAGCTCCAACCAGTCTGGCCATTCTCCTCTGACCTCTGGCATCAACAAGGCATTTTCGCCCAGAGAACTGCCGCTCACTGGATATTTTCTCTTTTTCCGACCATTCTCTGTAAACCTTAGAGATGGTTGTGCGTGAAAATCCCAGATCAGCAGTTGCTGAAATACTCAGATCAGCCCGTCTGGCACCAACAACCATGCCACGTTCAAAGTCACTTAAATCACCTTTCTTCCCCATTCTGATGCTCGGTTTGAACCTCAGTAGATCGTCTTGACCATGTCTACATACCTAAATGCATTGAGTTGCTGCCATGTGATTGGCTGATTAGATATTTGTGTTAATGAGCAGTTGAACAGGTGTACCTAATAAAGTGGCCGGTGAGTGTATGTTTACCATGCATGCATGCTTGCAGTATTGTGTTATACCACCATAGACCATTTAACTCCCAGCCACTCGGGGTCAGCATGGTTAAGTAATTGACGGGATTTCACGGTTGTGTATGTGGGTTTGGTTCGACATTAAACTGAGCTTTTGATGAAGGGACTACCTGGTGTGCAGACTAATATTTACATGGTACCAGGAGTAAATCCGAATTTTGTGAGAAAATGGATGCCATTCGCCAGCCAAACGAGCTGAAACTGACGGGAAATGTGAGTGAAAACTGGAGAGCGTTTCGACAAAGTTTCAAACTGTATCTTATGGCTATTGGCACGCACGATAAACCAGACAAGCAGAGAATAGCGCTATTGCTAACAGTAGCTGGGCTGGGCGCGGGGCCCAGCTACACGTTTACCTTCACTGCAGCGGAGAAGGACAAGTTTGACGTGGTTGTGACCAAATTCGAGGCATACTGCACACCAAAAAAAGAATTACGTATGAATGATATGTTTTTCACAACAGAGTGCAAAATGAAGATGTATGTGACCGATCTCCGACTGAAAAGACAGTACTGCAACTTTGGTCTGCTATGTGATTCAATGATAAGGGATCAGATCATGATAGGAGTTAAAGACAAGAAGGTCAGGATGCATCTTCTTAGAGAAGTGGACTTCAGTTTAGAGTCTGCGGTTAGAATCTGCCAGATATCGGAGAATGCCAAGTTGCAGCAAAAGACATTTGAGGATGTGAGTGATACCGTCTGCAAAGGGAGCAGGGGGCTTTAAAGAGGTCATTAAAACTGAGACTTTTGATTGCAAGCGGTGTGGGAATCACCATGTGCCAAGAAGCTGTCCCGCATCTGCAAAACAATGCAGGAAATGCAGAGAAAGCTCTGCCCGACCTTTATTAAGAGTGAGAGAGTTCATATGATACAGAGAGCGGGTAGGCGTAAGCCATGCTGACGGGGCTGCTAAGGGGGAGTGCGGCAAATTAGTATCAGAGTATCAAGATGTGTTTGTAGGACTAGGTAGGCTGCCCAGACAGTATAAAATATAGCTAAAGGACAAACAGTCATTCATGCAGCCAAAAAGGTGCCGTTAGCCCTTAGAGAGAAACTAAAGACTGAACTACTGAAACTGACCAATCAGGGGGTTATAAAACACATTGAGGAGCTGACTGAATGGGTAAATTAGCTTGTGATAGTGGAGAAGAAAGACGTGGATTTGAGATTGTGCATTGACCCCAAGGACTTGAATAAATGCATGAAAGGGGAGCACTACAGGCTGGCCATGAAATCAGACATGACTGACACAATGGCAGGTGCGCATTTTTTTTAGCAAACTGGATGCATCGTCGGGATTTCACCAGATTGCCCTAGACGAGGAGAGCACAAAACTGTGTACATTCAACACGCCATTTGGGCGGCACTGTTTCCTCCACTTCAGAATATGCTTAGCGCCAGAAGTATTCCGTAGAACTGTACATCGGCTGTTCGACAGAATCAAGGGAGTGGGAGTCCCTAGATGACATCATATGACAAACACAAGATGAGACATTTCCAGCACTTCGCAAAGTGCTGGAAACGACATGTGTATCAGGGCTTAGGCTAAAGAAACATAAGTGCCAATTTGGAGTGAGTGAGCTGACGTACTTAGGAGACAAGCTGTCAACAGCGGGGGTCCAACCAGATCCGGAAAAAGAGTCGAGGAGATGGCAGCGCCGACAAACAAGTCAGAGCTGCACCACGCTGGGCTTGGTCAACATAGACTCAGCGACATATGTCAACGCCACAGTTACCAGCAGCCAAAGGAACCACTCATGGCACAGTTAGTCCGGTAGGCCGTGGGACAAGGTGGGAACATCTATTTCAGCCACAGAGAAAGAACTATACTACACACAGTCAATATTCTCTAGACATGCAATTCCATCCATGATGGTGTTTGACAACACGAGACAAGACTATCCCCAGTCAAATGGATGCGTGGAAAAGGGGGTTCAGACAGTAAGACTGCTGAGGAAAGCAATAGCCAGCGGGGATGATCCTTAATTCGCCATTCTGAATTATAGGGCAGCTCCATTAGAATGTGGATGCTCACCTGCGGAGCTATTAATGAATAGGAAACTGCGCACGTGCCTCCCTGCAGCAACATACACACTGGAAGATGGAGGCAGGGCCAAGTAGCAAGGGCTAAATTGCTTAGTCCTCTGGTGGAGGAGGACACTGTCAGAATCACACGTTGGAGTGAGTGGGGACCGATCGCAAAGGTGAGGGAAAAAACACCAAGATCATACGAGGTGGAAACCGAAACTGTTCAGGTGCTGTCCTAAGGAGGCTCGACACTGGCGCTGATGCTGGCAGTGTCAAGGACCAAGCCGGTGACAGTGCAGCCGATGTGATGAACAATCAAACTCATTGAGTGATAACACTGATATCAATGTCATGCCGAGTGCGGAAGGCAAATCAGCTTATTGAGCAAATGACCTAGTTATGGACACACAGGTGAGGGGGAAAAAGAAAAAGGAAATTATGTATATATTATGTAATGTGGTTTATGATTTATTTAAAGATATATGTTCTGTATGGCATGTATGGTTCGCCAAATTCTTGTTGCAGATGTAATCAAGTTAGTGAATTCAGTTAAGTTCTAACCAAGAAGAAAAAAAAGGAAGATGTATTGATATATGTTTACCATGCACTTCCAGTATTGTGTTATACCACCGTAGACCATTTAGCGCCCCCCCCCCCCCCCTCCCCAGCCACTAGGGGTCAGCATGGTTAAGTAATTGACGGGATGTCACGGTTGTGTATGTGGGTTTGGTTCGGACAGTAACGTGAGCTTTTGATGAATGGACTACCTGGTGTGCGGACTAATCTTTACAAGGGCCACGGTGCTTAATGACCAACTTTTTTTTTTTAAGTAACTCAAATTGGGTAATAAGAAAACCATTCCTGCAGCACTGACTGCCAGTTAGCCGTCTGAACGTGTGGAATAACTCAAGGAAATAGTAATGTTAGAGGGCTGCAGAGTAGGACAGAAGGGCAGACTAAATCCTGCCCCAATGTGCCTCTATTGGTGCTTCTTGCAGTCCGCATCTTTGATCACAAGATCGAATAAATCTGCCAGCGAACGCAGGGCAGTGAGGATCCTGAGATCGAATCACTGAAATTAATGATTTTAACTTTCAAAGATCATAAATTGTTGACCTTACAGAAACATGGTGATATTTATTGAAGTGTAATTCATGATGTATTCACGTGGAAAAGCAGTTTGAGGAACTAGGTTTTTGGGTGGATGATTTATTTAGGCGGGGCAGCCCACCTGCCCATATGAGTAATCAATATTATATTTTATCGAAGCAAGTTCTAAA
Source organism: Coryphaenoides rupestris (assembly GCA_002895965.2). Classification (NCBI taxonomy): domain Eukaryota; kingdom Metazoa; phylum Chordata; class Actinopteri; order Gadiformes; family Macrouridae; genus Coryphaenoides; species Coryphaenoides rupestris. The sequence continues at coordinate 141,717 of PIJE02000021.1, forward strand.
TATCGCTAAAAGTTCCCAGCTAAGAATTGCCTCTTAAAACATTAAAAACTGCTGACCAACTTTTACGAAGGAATAAGAACTAAGCTAAAAGAAAGGCCAGGGTTGACCTTGTTACTATGGCGTCATGTTTCATGAACTATGTCCACAGTGATTGGCTGATATGGGATGGGTCTGTCAGATTTAAATCAGAAATGCTACAGAAGGCATCACGTTGCCGTAACCGATGTAATAAAGATTTCAAAATAAACATGTAGGCCATGTTTCAAAACATGCACCCAAGCATAATCTGCTACTGACCCCTGAAGTTCAATTGTCAGTTATGGCAATGAAGCGGTTTGAGTATTTGTTGCCGGCTGACATTGAGGGAACGTATACATTCTCAGTGTGGAGCCTGCAGGGGGCATTTATTGTTTAATACATTCTCCTGACAGATTAGATGTACCTAGTCAGTCTACGCTGCATCTGTATTTACCATGCGGTCAGGTAGTAGACTTGTAACCATCATGATCTCTGGTGACGTTATTGGGCTGCTTCTGTTTGCTGGTGACTAGCCATGCTCATAATACCCTCGCGATTAAGGCAAAAGCTTTTTAATTGCTCAGTATCATTAAATGTTTATAACATGTTGACTTGATACAAGGATTACCAGCAAAAGTCTACGATTATCTGACTTCTCTTGACTACCCCCACCTAGGAGCTGGTTTTATCACAAAACGTTGTGGAAAAAAAAGTAAGTGTCCTAAAATCAATAAAGTAAAAGGGTTAGAATAAGATTTTCTAAAGAACACGGGGGTCATAGCCAAATGCAATGAGCAGGGAACACAATTGTCTCATTTAAATGTTATGTATATACAGTTAGCTTGTCCCAAGACGTTTTTTAAACAAATTAAGTATTTGATATGGAGAATCACATTTAAAAGACAAACCCTGCAAGGTAAATGCATTCAGATAGAAATAAAAATTGTACATTTAGCTCTGTTAACACCCATACAACTTCCCAAGGCATAGCTGTGATGCATGAGGTGGGTGTGATTTAGGCACTCCAAGACAACGCAAAAATGAAGGCATATGTGTCCAAAAAATGTATTGTGGCATATTGAAAGTATCTATTCCACACAAAAATACAAAGTCATATGCTAATATTTCAGATTGATAAAGCAAACATTTAATAAACATTTATTAAACTGAATATTCTTTACTTCGAGGACATCTGGCAATCTTCATTATTGTGTTTCAGAGTGCACAGTTTGATATGTTCACCAATTGTAACCAAGGAAAGTGTACTGGATAACAAAAAAAAAGCCATAGCGTTTGCCTGATCATAACCTGAAAACAAGCCCATTCCAAAAGGAGAAATTGCCACCATTTTATTTGCCATCTTGTGATGCACCCTTAAGACTGGACTGCAGACTCTTTGTCTCTTGTTGGCCCATCATCCGGTAGAGTCTCTTCTTGGTCTCTTTTTGTCTTTTGGCCTTCTCCGCTTCTTGCTTCTCCTTCTGCTGCAGGAAGCCCTTGTGCTTTATACGCTGCGCACCGCGAGACTTCTTGCTCTTGTAGCTGTGGACTGTGCCGAGAGCATCGAGTAGTGCAGCCACCTGAAAGAACACATTTTCTTGAGATAAATAATTCAGTCACAATTCTGACTGAATGGTAAAAGTTTGTATTTTTCTTCCTTTGACCATCCGCTGAAGTTGTGTAAAATGAAAATTATCTGTAAGTGGATCTCATGCATATCTCTCCCAGTAAGTAAAAAAACAAGATAAATCTCCAAATCATATTGTCACAATATTTACAGAATGGCAATACATATTGACTAAGATATAAAAGGAGGCTCAGTGGATCACCATCGCCTGCAAATAACCCTAAATAAAGTTTATCTTGTGACTGGTTAACAAGCACAATCCATATCCCCTTGCTGCCACTGAAGCACTCTTGTAAATTCTTGGTACTACAAAATGTTTAAAGAAAAAACAAACCCTACAAACTTATTTTTGATTGTAAGTGGTGGTAAACAGGGTGTTTGTTTTTCCTTTAAGCACCTTACTTGTAAAACAGTTAAAAGTTATCCGTAGACATTACAAAATCAATCTTTAAAAAAAACCTTAGTGTTAGGAATCCAATGACATGACGACATTTCTACCTTTTTCTCATGGGGCTCTCTGACCACAGTGGGCCTCTGGAGATCCCGAGGAGTCTTGCCCTTGGCCTGGACCTGCTTGGGTTTGCTCTTAAACGGCAGGGCCTTCTGAAGTTGCCTGGGGATATTCAGCCGGTTGAAGTGTCTTGGGGCACGAAGCACAGGCTGCCAAAAAAAGCAAATAAACAGACAATTTAAAGCTCAATACTGTTATATGCATTAGTGGGTGAATAACCATTCCCTTTTAGTACCACCAATGATTTATGTCAGCTTGCATATCATGTGTTGATCATTCAAATCATCAAATTAATGTTGAACAAAATCCCAAATATTGAATATCAAAGATCAAATACTTTTAAGATCAACTATCTAATTTCTTTGACTAAGGTGGCAGCAAGATGTTAAACCAATTAAACCCTGCCTTTCCAGTGGCAAAGATATTAGTCATCTATATTTTGCGATAGGCATATGTTGTGTACACATTGGTTATATAGTTGGTTGATAAACCACCATCTAGTATACATTTGGTGTAATGACGCATTGCGTCGGTGTCCAAACAGTTTCACTCCCTCAAACAATGGTGAATGTCCATTTAAGGCAAACCTACACTCTCAAAACAGTCTTGTGTACAACAATGAGTGACATCATAGATGATACCATCCATACTTTACAGTCAATACTAGATCGACACAAAGTAATTCAAACCATACAGCACAAATTAACAGTTTATAAATGGATATGACTCAACCTTATATAAAGAATTGGCCTTGGGCTTGTTGTGAATTCCTAGGTCATGTTTCAGCTGTCCGAGGGTTCTCATGCCAGACCAGTGTTCCTTCTGGCCAACAGGCAACAGTAGAGACGTAACAGGATTGTACAGCTGAGGAACAGCCACCGGATACCAAGTACGCAGGAACACAATATCTATTTTTTTTTTTTATGGAAACAAAATGTCAAATATAAGTGAGTTTTGCAAAAATCTAAAAATGAATTAATAAAAATTATTGTGGATATCGGTTGTTAGTTCCCTTACCACTCATAAGCAGTCTGTCCTCAAATGTGGCCCGATAAGCACCTGCTGGTGTGGACAGAGCCTTCTTGATTTGACCTCTGACCCCCGACACTGTTCGTACAGAGGCCCCTTCAAACTTGGCCACTTCTAGTACACTGTTGAACATGCCCTGCGAAAAACACAAGCTTAGGTCAATTTAAAAGATGTAGTGAATTATAAAACAAATGAGCAAGGAACCCAGGAATATGAAAAGAATGACCTAAATGAATGGTATAATAAATCGGTTTCTACCTTAATAAAACTGGTGTTCTTGTAGATCTTGTATGGGCAGCCAATTAGCTTGAGTTTTTTTACTAAAGTCACAGACTTATCCAGTTCAAGGACAACCCCGGTAGCAGCAATACGGAAATTGGCCTGAAAATAGTCACAATCACAATTTACTTCCCACTATACTAAATACAGTACATGTTTTGCAGCTTCACACATACTAAATGGTAAAATAAGTCTACTTACTTTAGTTTCAGAAACTGACTGTACAGCAAGGAAGCCAGTGCCCTGTGGTGTAATGGGACCTTGAAAAAGGTGGACAGATTGTGTAGATGAGAGGATGGTTGATCTATTTTTTTGTATGTCCTCGGGTCCAGAAGTTCAACAATGCAAAAACAACTGCTGGGGAGGAAGACTACAGTTCCTGCTCGGGAAACAGCAAATACGAGGGGTGGAGTCACCCGCACAGGGTTTTACCAGTTTTATTCGATGATTTTTTGGACTTGATAAAGAGATCGCGAATGGGATGGCATATTAATTAGACTTCCAACACAATCAGCTGCGGGGCACACGCGGGCATCGTGTCTCTTTTTGGCCTTGTGGTAATTTGGTTATTTTGAAAAATCATAACCTAGAAAGGATGCTTCGATCGATTGGCTGCCGATCATTATTGGCCGATATTCACTACAAATAGTTAATAATTATATATATAAAGGCCAATCGCAAGAGCTGATAGTGATGCAAAATACATGAGACATTTCTCTGCGCACTGCAAAAGCAGCTCGCCAAAATGGAAGTTTTTTTGGGGTTTTTTCAAGGTCGGAAAAAGAAAGAATAAAATAACTATACAATGTGTGTGACGTAGAAATCCCTCATGGTGGAACGCACAATTGTAATTTTGTTTAACAAAAATGTTATTCCACGAACCTCAGACATTTGAAAGTTTGTCACGTCAAAGAATACGGCGAATATGAAAGAAATATGGTTTTAGTAATAACTTAAGTAGCTCTGAAAAAAGATTTCTAGGAAAACAATTGCAAGCAGACATTCAAGTGTATAACTATTGTACAATTTAGGGCAAGACTGGGAACATCATTCAGATTGGGAAATATATTCCCAGTCAGGCCACCCTAGTCCAAGGGGGATTATGAAATGACATACTGAGTAGAAGCAGAATACTTAACTGCATTAAACGTGTATTCTCTCACAGGTATGTGCGAACTAGTCCGTCTCCATATTGAATTAGAATCAGGAACAGCTTTACTGCCTCAGTTTTTGCAAACAAGGAATGTGCTTGTATAGATGGACTGGCCACCGGGAAAACACCCGGTGCTCCCGATGGCCAGTCCGGGCCTGATTTGCAAGATAAGTAAATTATATTCTTTGAAACCTCTCGCGGGCCTTGAGTTTGACACGTGACACTCCTTGCACCATTCGAACAGCTAACGCAAAAGATCAACTGAAAACTGGCGATCCGCAACGCGTTTTTTCTTTGCATGCTCTTGAACAATTTCATTGAGACTTTCTACAATGTACAAACTACCATTCTTCATGATCATCTGAAGCTCCCCCATACGTTGAAAGCCTTTGGGTGTGTTCACATATAGTCCTCTTTAAAAGAAGCAAATTTGATAGATAAATGATTATGGTGCGTATAGTGTTCCACATCACACCAGAGCGGCTGCGCATTCAGAGCGACTGGAACAGCTGTGGGCAGCAGATCAACCTTGTTCATGCATCTATGGTTATTCTTCAAATTAAAACTGGTATTTAAATTAATCCATGAAAAGACCAAACGACGGATAGTTCGATTTCAATGAGGTCATGAAAAGACCAACTGATCGCGAACTGCAGCACACCTTATATGGCAGCAGTGACTGAATGGGATGCAGAGCGCTGCTGAGAATAGTGAATTAGATTCTATTCAATTATTAAATCAATGATTTTATGTTTTGGGAATCATACCATTGTTTAGTGTTAGTTAATTAGGCCTACTCTGAGACCCACAGGGGTGTATACTCTCCCAAATATCATGCCGTGTTTAAAGCATAACTTCTGAATGGTTTGAGATATACACATGCTTTTCTTTCCAGTAAAACTATGGACTCCAAGCCCTTGTTTGTCCATGTGAGCTATTTAATTCTGTCATGAAACTAAAGCGTAAAATTTGAAAATACATGTAAAGACTCACCTTTTACCTGGACTGAATATCTTATCTGACCTATATTTTTATACTTCAACTATATATTTATACTTCTCCTAGGACTTAGTTACTGTAAATTTGTAAATCTGTTATGTTATTTTTATTATTCTCTTTATTTCTCGATTGTTTTATTCTATTGCTATGCAACCTGGCACAAGAATTTCCTTCGGGATTAATAAAGTTCAATCTTATCTAATGGTTTGCCTTTTGGTGTTTACAATGTTGTGGTTTGAAGTTTCACAGAGTTGGCTTACGTAATAAATGACAGAATTTTGTGTCTCATGAGAAATTGTCTTTCACTATAAACTGGTTTTACACAGTAAATATTTTAGAGACATCCAAGTAAAACGTGCAAAATGTAAATGCTCATTGAGAATAATGTATTGTATGTACAGTATATACATTTAACTGTGCAAGTGCAAACACCTGTCCCCAAGCAGGGGACAAGTCATTATTATTGGTAGTTGCATCCCGGCCCCTACAAGACACTGCAATGAAAAAGATGGGCAAACCAAAAACACAAGTGTAGCCTGATAGCTTCTTACCCCAAATTGACGCACCACAATGCATGTGCTGCGGAGTGTACTTAAGAAGGCGATGGCGTCCGTTGTGGTCCTCGATGTGGTACAAGGGCATCGCTTGGAATCGACGCCAGCCGAGGGACACGACAAGGGGATCTCGGGTTTTAAGGATGCGCTGGTACCAACGATGTTTCTTCAACCTCATCTAAATGGACAACAAGAAGCACCTTGACATTGATTTTACTCAAGACAGCCCAAAGTGAAAAATAAAACAAACCAAATCTAAACAAAAATAAATAAAAAGTATAAATTTCTTTCCAATATTACCCAAGTCCAGGACAAACCCTAAACTACCAAGGACTGTGGATGCTGTGGGTTATTCTTTATAGCCATTTCATAGCTATATATTTTCAGCGATTTTTGCACATGTATAAAAAGTCCTGAAAGCATTACTGGTAGTTGAGGCCTTTTTATGCTTCTTCAGAAGTGTTCTGAGATCAAAACTGATGCCTGAATTTGACTTTAGCTTGTATAGTTCCACGGAACTGGCCGATATAGGGGAGTTACTAGAGAATAGGAGGCTGTCCGTCAACTTAGGGAGGCTGAGGAAAGGAGGGTACTGCTGAGATCGGGCACCAGCCTCCAAGCCACCGCCTCCCTTCATACCCCACTCGTCTACCCTATGACTGAGATGGGTGGCAGGCCCGGGAGGGTTTTTTTTATTTGGAGTGTGACTTTTCTTAACTGCATCAAGCTTTTGTCATTGTGGCTGCTATAGCCGCTCATTGCTAAAGTCGGGCAAAGCCACCTGAATGAATTGTATGCAATTTGGATGAAAATGAATCTTATATAAAAAAATAATAGTGGCAGCCATAATGGACTTAGACGTTTAGATGAATGAGATGTTTTGGGAACTAAACATCGTTTAATGTTAATTCATCCAAATTCATATCTCGGCACAAATGCTTTTCGCTGAGAGAAAATGACTTATTTCTGGTTCAGACTAGCATGGAGCAATGACTCATCAACTAAAGCCCCTTTCACACAGGGATTTTAATGTAAAGGCAAAGAGATGCAAAAAGCTGTACAAACCAATAAGTTGCTTGCAAAAGCTTGTCTGTCCATCATACACATTTGGATTCAAACAGCATATCCAGCTGCCAACGCACACCGGTGGAAACACGTTGGACTGTGTCCTGACCCGTGGAGTTGAAATTATAGATTTATATGTCTCTCCTCTATACCTCAGCTCTCTGATCACTGTCTGCTCACGTGATATAAGTACTGTCTGTACTTATATCACCCCTGATACCACCATGGCAAATAAGTTACCCCTGTTACTTGCTCCTCTTGCCTGCTTCAGGGGTTCGCGCTTCAGGATAGTCTCACCGAAGTGGTTAACAGCTTTATCCGCAGCCATCGACTCCTCTTGTAGTTAAAAACCGGAAAGCAAAAAGACCAGCACCATGGTTCAACAAAGACACCCTCACACGAGACTGCAGAAAACTTGAACGCAAATGGCGCTCAGCTAAACTTGTCTTCCATCTCACGTGGCATGACCGCCTGCTTGGCTACAAAACTGCATTAACTAACGCCAGAAACGCCTACTTCTCCAGTGTCACCAACCTAAACAACAACTCAAAGTTCCTCTTTGACACTGTAAAAGAGCTGACGCAAAAATCAACCTCACAAAATGGACTCCTCCCTCTTATGGGAGATATTTTCCAGTATATTCTGAATGTCTTGTCAATATGCTGTGTGTGAATTAAGTGTGGAGAAATACAGAGAACAACTAGAGACACACACGTCCACCCATGTCCATATTGAGGTTCCCAAAATGGTTACGTTGAAGGCTCTTTGCATCTAAACATACATATGATGGCGAGGTATGTGGTAGGCAGTCCAGAAGCTAGACTGAACGTCTAGAGACGGACAGGAGCCAAGCTGAACAGATGGACATGAGCCAAGCTGAACAGATGGACATGAGCCAAGCTGAACAGGGTGCTATCTTGGACCAGGTGTGGGAGAGAGAATCTATGCATAGCACTTTGTTGTGGTAACCATAAAGGGGTTTTGGAATGTATAGCATTACCATGTGACAGTGAATATAAGTCAGAGCCTGAGGAGGGTGAAGCCAGTCTTCTCTGCAGATTTGACTCAGGCTGTGTGTCACGATTGGCTGTGACAAATAAAGTCTTTAACTTTCAAACTTTGGTCTTCCTGATCTCCCTCTTACGATTGTCAGAGCATTGGTAAATCCACGACACTCAGCAAGCAGCTTCCTGGAGTTCTTCGATCACAAAATCGAATCAATTAGAAAAGACATCGATGCGTCTCTTAGCGCTCATCCTGAACATTTGTCAGGTGCGGTGCCACATATCCTCCCTGAAGCTACCTTCCAGCAGTTGAGCACAAACTCATTGGATGAGCTTGATAAGCTAACATGGGCATCTAAACAGACTATCTGTATGCTGGACCGCGTCCCTATCAAGGTTCTCAAAGAACTCTTCCCAACGGTTGGAACGGCTATGCTCAACATCATGAACCTCTCGCTATCGACTGGAACAGTTCCCTCTAGCTTCAAGTGTGCTGCAGTAAAACCTCTACTAAAGAAGCCTAGCCTAGACCCTGAAGCTCTTAGCAGGTTTCAGGACCCTGTACTCCACTGAAGCTGCATGGACAGCAATGCAAGCATGCTGGTGTTGCTTTACCTCAGCGCTGCTTTTGACACAATCAACCATAGCATCCACTATCGACTATTACGTCAGCATCAAAGGCACTGCTCTTCACTGTTTTATATCCTACCTCAAAGATAGAACACAATTTGTTGTCAAGATTAAAAATTTAAGCATTGCAACCTAAGCTTTGGTGTTCCCCAAGGGCCGGTCCTAAGGCTACTGCTCTTTGCAATCTACATGCTCCTTCTCAGAAATATTATTTGCAGCTGTGGTATCAGCTTTCCCTGCTATGCTAATGACACCCAACTCTACAGCCGTGGCCAAAAGTTTTGAGAATGACACAAGTATTGGTTTTCACAAAGTTTGCTGCTTCAGTGTTTGTAGATCTTTGTCAGATGTTACTATGGTATACTTAAGTATAATTACAAGCATTTCACAAGTGTCAAAGGCTTTTATTGACAATTACATTAAGTTTATGCAGTGCATTATTTGCAGTGTTGACCCTTGTTTTTCAAGACTTCTGCAATTCACCCTGGCATGCTATCAATTAACTTCTGGGCCACATCCTGACTGATTGCAGCCCATTCTTGCTTAATCAATGCTTGGCGTTTGTCACAATTTGTGGATTTTTGTTTGTCCACCCGCCACTTGAGGATTGACCACAAGTTCTCAATGCGATTAAGGTCTGGGTAGTTTCCTGGCCATGGACCCAAAATTTCGATGTTTTGTTCCCTGAGCCACTTAGTTATCACTTTTGCCTTATGGCAAGGTGCTCCATCATGCTGGAAAAGGCATTGTTCATCACCAAACAGTTCTTGGATGGTTGGGAGAAGTTGCTCTCCGAGGATGTTTTGGTACCAATCTTTATTCATGGCTGTGTTCTTAGGCAAAATTGTGAGTGAGCCCATTCCTTTGGCTGAGAAGCAACCCCACACATGAATGGTCTCAGGATGCTTTACTGTTGGCATGACACAGGACTGATGGTAGCGCTCACCTTTTCTTCTCCGGACAAGCTTTTTTCCAGATGCCCCAAATAATCGTAAAGGGGATTCATCAGAGAAATTGACTTTACCCCAGTCCTCAGCAGTGGATTCTTTGCTGCCCTTCTTGACACAAGGCCATCCTCCAAAAGTCTTCGCCTCACTGTGCGTGCAGATGCACTCACACCTGCCTGCTGCCATTCCTGAGCAAGCTCTGCACTGGTGGTGCCCCAATCCCGCAGCTGAATCAACTTTAGGAGATGGTCCTGTCGCTTGCTGGATTTTCTTGGGTGCCCTGAAGCCTTTTTCACAACAATTGAACCTCTCTCCTTGAAGTTCTTGATGATCCGATAAATGGTTGATTTAGGTGCAATCTTACTAGCAACAATATCTTTGCCTGTGAAGACCTTTTTGTGCAATGCAATGATGACTGCATGTGTTTCCTTGCAGGTAATCATGGTTAACAGAGGAACAATGATTTCAAGCACCACCCTCCTTTTAAAGCTTCCAGTCTGTTATTCTAACTCAATCAGCATCAATCTGATCTCCAGCCTTGTCCTCGTCAACACACTCACCTGTGTTAACGAGAGAATCACTGACATGTCAGCTATGCCATTTGTGGCAGGGCTGAAATGCAGTGTAAATGTTTTTTTGGGGATTAAGTTCATTTTCATGGCAAAGAGGGACTTTGCAATTCATCTGATCACTTCATAGCATTCTGGAGTACATGCAAATTGTCATCATAAAAACTGAGGCAGCAGACTGTGAAAATTTAGATTTGTGTCATTCTCAAAACTTTTGGCCATGCATGTACATTCCTATTGGATCAAAAGAATCCCCCAGATCCAAAAGGTCGAACCCTGCCTAAGATTTGACCATGTTATCCACTGCGGACGCAGACACTCATCCATGCATCATCCAGACTGGATTATTGTAATGCACTGTTCTCTGGCTTCCCGAGCTCTACTCCGAAAAGCCTCCAGCTTGTACAGAACGCTGCTGCTAGACTTCTAATGAGAACTAGGAAGTTTGACCACATTCCTCCGATTCCTCTCACTTCGCTCCCACTAAATGCCAGATCAGATTTTAAGGTGCTACTTCCTACCGACAACATCCTGCATGGGTCCATCATACCTGAAGGACCTTATTGTTCCCTATTGTCCTTCTCGGCTGCTCCGGTCTTCAGGGGCTGGCTTTCAACCGATTCCAAAAGTGAATATAAAAAAAAAAAAATCAGCAGGAAACAGGGCATTCTCTTATCGAGCACCCTATCTGTGGAACAGTCTGCCACCTGCAATCAGGGAGGCTGACTCTGCTGATATATTTAAGGCTAGACTTAAAATCCAGCTATTTACCCTTGCTTTTGGCTGCTAGGAGTGCCCCTCGGCTTCAATTAGAGCCAAATCAACACTGTCAGCACTAGCCTACCCTGGCTGCCGATGGGTATTAGGTTAGAGTTTGTTTGTATGTTCCCTGTTCACTATGCAGAATCATGTTCTGTTTTTTAGGTTGCTGATGTGATCATGACTGGATACCTGGCCACCCCACCTGACGGCTACCAGCTTGCTCTCCAGCCAGCACCCCATCACAAAATTACTGTTCCATTTACCATTTGTACTTTTTCCCCTTATAATTGAAGACTGTAGACCCTCTCTGAAAAGGAACTTGTGGCTGGGATGCACAGATACTTCCTTGCCAGGTTGGAGAGCCGTGGGTAGAGCTTCTGGGATTCCCTCTACCACTCCGGTGGGTCCTCCTCAGTGTCCAGTGTCCCTTCCTGGAGGTAGGTCTGTAGCTCAAGAGCTATGGCCTGCTCCTGTTGCAGAGCGGGTCCTGCAGCTTCATCTACAGGGGCCTTGAAGAAGCTGCCCAGGCCCTTCTTCTTTGGAGCAATTCTCCTTGCTTCTGCCCCGTGTGGTCTTCAAATTAAAATCGGTGTCGATGTAATGAATTGTAAGACTGATGGAAGGCTACATGGTGCAGCTTGACCATGAGTGTTGTGGTGGAAAAGTATTCCGCTGTAGTATGTCCGCTGTCATTTGCAACTTCCTCACGGCATTTATTATACAGGACAGGACAGGCAGTGCAACTCCGGTTAAATGGTGATGGGACAGCATCACGTAACGCTTGCCCAAAGTGTTAACCACTTTCTTGAATGCCACATTGCCAACATCGTGGCTTAATCAATGACTGTTTAGCGGTGGAAGAAGTCGAGGCCGGGCTTTACTTATGTTTTTTTCCTTTGTTTGGCCATAGACCACAACTCCATTGGTTTTACCCTTCTTGTCGATCAAAGTCTCACTCGTGAACAAAACCCTGAGATACTTGATCCTTCACTTGAGACAGCAACTCACTCCCAACCCAGAGCGAGCACTCCACCATTTCCCGGCAGAGAACCATGGCCTCAGACTTTGAGGTGCTGACTGACTTCAGCCCTTGTCTTTTGCGTTATTACAATTCCACTTTCGAAAAGAAAAACGATCAGTTGGTAAAAACTTTGCAACAATCTCCTTTTGCAAACAAGCTCCTTTTTTTCGTGAATGGCTAGAAACTAGCTATTCAAGAACACATTCAGAAGTAAAGTACTACTTCCTCAGTACTACTTCTGCTGCGCTTTATGGCAGTCGGCATCCATAAGTATTCCATTACCGGCATCTGCTGGGCTGTCCCATGACCAACTAGTCCGGCATTGCGGTGTCCTGTTTGAGCGGGTGCATGGCTATGCACAGCTCCAACGTCTTCATCAAGTTTGCTGACGACACGACAGTGTTGGGTCTGATCGCCGACGACGACAAGACAGCCTACAGGGAGGAGGTTGGATCACTGGCACAGTGGTGCCAAGAAAACAACCTCGCCCTCAACGTCAAGAAGACCAAGGAGCTGATCGTGGACTACAGGAAGCGGAGAGGAGAGCACGCCCCCATCTCCATCGACAGTGCTGCAGTAGAGGGTCAGCAGCTTCAAGTTCCTCGGCGTGCACATCTCCGAGGACCTCACATGGACCACGCACACCACACACGTGGTGAAAAAGGCCCAACAACGCCTGTATTTCCTCAGGCGACTGAGGAAATTCAACATGTGCCCCCGCATCCTCAGAACATTCTACTCCTGTACCATCGAGAGTGTTCTTACAGGATGCATCACCGTCTGGTACGGGAACTGCACCGCACTGGAGCGCAGTACATCGTTGGAGGTGAGCTTCCCTCCCTCCTGGATATATACACCAGGCGGTGCGTGGCCAAGGCCAAAAGGATTATTAAAGACAATATCCACCCCAGCCACGAACTGTACACACTTCTACCGTCAGGCAGGCGATACCGCAGTATCAAGTGCCACACGAGCAGACTCAGAGATAGCTTCCACAGTCAGGCCATCAGGCTGCTGAACAAGTTCGGCATCAATGTCTAAATGCTAGTGCTAAGTGTTACTGCTAGTGCTAGTCCTGGTGATAAGTTGTTACTGCTGGAGCTAGTGCTGGTAGCAGTGCTAAGTGTTGGTGCTAGTGCTACTGCTAGTGCTGGTCCTGGTGCTAGTGTTATTGCTGGTGCTAGTACTGGTGTTAGTGCTAGTCCTGGTGCCAACTGCTGGTGCTAGTGTTGTGTCGACTGTCTGGGAAGGTATTCTGTGACATTCTGTGAATGTCAGCATATACAACGTATATTTTAATGTATATGCCGATTTATATGTGTATTGCTCACCTGGATATTTTTGCTGTATATTCCATTTCATTTTAGATTTCATTTACTTATTTTACATAGAAATTCTATTTATAGTTCTATTTTGTACAGTTCTATTTCTATTTTGTATTCCTTTATAATTACTGTCGGCTGTCGGGCATTTTGCACAAAAAGTTTTTCACTCACTGCTTATACTCGCGTGTAAATTGTGAAGTGACAATAAAATACTTGAAAAAACTTGAAAAAACTTGAATGTTCTGGGACGCAGCATGTGTGACCAGTGAAAATCACTAGGTTCCAGAAAGGTGATCCCAGTAATTTACCAGGACGCATGTGTGAAAGAGGCTGAAGTGAATAACCTATTTTCAGGGTTCCCATGAGATTGGTCAAAGTGTGTGCTGTTGTGGTGCATAAAGTGAATAGGTGTTTGACCTACTTGCAAGTATCCTACGTTTCCTTCGCTTGACCCCAGGGCCACCGAGAATCACAGGGTAGTGGGGGTCGAAGTTGGCAACAAACTCACAAGGCAGAGCTGTTATCTCCAAGCGGACGTACATCCCAGGGCGAAAGCCTTCGTACTGCACCCTGGTAGCATCATCCATACTCTCAAACTCTGTCCGATTCAACTAAACAAAACAAATATATATTAGAGATAATAACAAACTTTATTAAAACCCCAGAGGGAATGGGAGGTATATAGGAGGTACAGGTCAGACCAAGAGTACAGAGCCAAATTAAGATAGTAAAAATCATAATAATAATAAAAGGTCTATCAATAGATAAATATGCCCTATCTGTAAATATATATGAACATAAGAGTCCATGTGCAAGGGTGTGTGAGAGTCCATGCAGGACTCTAGTTCAGGAGCCAGTGAAGGTCTTAAAGTTCTCATGTCAGCATCAAGACAACCTGCATAGCACTCAGACACTTTCACTGTCCTGGTAACTTATTATACTTTATCATTACATGTAAATGCTACCATCTACTAGGGCTGGGCAATATGGAAAAAAAATAAAAATAATTAGATCATGGTTTTTGCGACTTGTCGAGTTGTTTTAGAAGTTACAGTATGTTTAGAGGAATACTACAGGAGTGAATGGAGAGTAAGCATTCCATTGTACTTATATGCTAATAAAGGAATCTTGAACTTGTCAATCCCCCTCATTCGTGTACTACCATTTGCTACACGACTTCAAAGGGTTGAATCCATCCCGTCACCATGAGATTCTTATCGGAAAACGATTCATATTAATGCGCTTTGGGTATATTGTAAAGCACTATATACATGCAAATGCTGGTTATATTTGTGTTGTAATGACCCAAATAGCGATTGTCGCTGTTTTGTGACATTTGTTACGTGCCTGATGTAGGCATGTAACAAGGACAAGTAAGCAAACACATTTTACAAGCAATTGTAGAGATTGACCATGAGATGAATAAGAAAGGCATGGGCGACAGGAGCTCAGGAGGTAGAGCGGTTGTCTGGCAACTGGAAGGTTAGGGTTCAACCTCAAAAATAATTGTCATACTCTTTAATCGAACATTTTCCTCATCCCAAATACAGGCGGACAAAACCGGTCTGTGATTACTAAACCAGAGTTCTAATCTGAGGGCACATATTTTACATTTGCGACTCCAAGGGGGCAACATATGCACCCTCTCACTCTGACAAAAACATCCTCACCTCTGCTTGTATTTGCATCTCCTCCTTTAGGTCGTCAAAGTAAGTTGCATCTCCGTCGTCATACTCTGCATCAAATCTCTCTTTCAGTCTCCGTTTTTTCTCCAAACGCTTTTTCTTCTTCTCCGCCTCGTCATCCATTTTTACTTCCCCTTTTTCATCATTACCGTCGACCTGGTGATAAAATACATTTCAGGTTAAATCATAAAAAAAGCCTAAAACTTAAGCAATCATAATACAATGTTAACAGATCAATTTACACAGGACTGGATTGTAAATAGTGTGCCGCGGGAGAAATTATTCTGGTAAACACTGCCCTTATGGATCTTATGTCATTAAAAATATGTATTGTAGTCAATGGAAAGAGATACAATTGTTTTGGATTCTGTTTGAATTGTGCAATTAATTTGTCTCTTATTATTTTCCAACCCCGGCTGTGTCTCTCCACAAGGTCTTGTTGGTTCTTTCGCTGATAAAAGACCAGGATAAAACGCATCAGATACATTTAACTGGTAAATGGATTGCATTCATACAGCACTTTTACACAAAAACGCTTTACAGTTGCCTCACATTCAACCATTCATACACCAATGGCGGTATCAACCATGCAAGGTAACAAACAACATGTCAGAAGTAGTTGGGGTTGGGTGTCTTGCTCAGGGCCACCTCAACGCTAGGTTGAGCCCGGGCATCGAACCAGCAACCCCTACTGTTGGTAGACAACTGCTCTTACCCCCTGAGATGGTAATGAGAAGAGGGATTTAATAGTGCAGTAACACAACACTTTACTGTATTTTGACAAACTGCGATTGTGACTTGTAGAAATCTATTAAATTGACAATGCATGCATGTATGTAATGCATGGCACAATTCAGACAGAGTCAAAACATAATTTATCTGTCGCCATAGACACATTTTTTATGAAATAATGTCCCATAGGGGATACCTGGAAGGGGCGTGACTTTGGCACTCCATAACACAAGTAGTTGTTGCAATAATGATTGTACATAAACCACATGTTTGATTGTGCCCAAAAGGCTTGTTTGTCTCCAAAAGCTAATGCAACTGTAAACTTTAAGAAATAGGTTTACAAGGGTTGAGATATTGCATTGCCAATTATCAAGTTTAGGCAAGTATCGTTAAAGTGATGAACAGCATCTAAAAATGTCATCTAGGCATCTTGCATGCAATTGTCCCTGTTCCACTATTATCAATGCTTATCAATTTACAGTGGAAAGATAACAGTTGTTGCAGTGGAATGCATTTTCGGTACTAATTATGCAAACAACATCGACACAACATAAACTGTACCTCTGGCTGGCTCTCCTGATTTTTCATATCACCCCTGTGGACCTCTCCTGTTTCCAAGTCTTCAAAGTCACCATAAAGATGTTCTTAAAATAAAGGGTCCATTAGTATGCAACATGTACAGTATACCAATATACTATTGCGCCCCTGTGTGGATCGGGGGTATGTAAAATCAAGAAAAAAAAATAATGACAGGTTTTTAAATAATTGATCTACTAAAATCAAATCCAGTCTTCTAATGGAAGTTTATATTCCTCACCATCCTCCTTCAGCAATGTGGCGGCATCTTGCCATTCTTCCCACTTCCCTGTTACAAAGCAATCTGCTATGGAGTTACGCATCTGGAAAAAACAAGGCATTAGTTAAATACTTGGATGTAAAAAAAAAAAAAAAAAAAGACCATTAAAATAGTGCATAAAAAAGTAACCCAGACAAAGGACTAATTTGTCTAATTAACTGACTCCAACCTCTTCGAAATCCCAGTTGTGAAAGCTGTCAGGGTGAAATCGGGAGCAATCTGTGGCGTCCACCCAGTGCTTTTTACTCTTCTCTGGGCGGCTGACTCGGAACAAACCACCCAACTCCCTTTCCTCACTTTGACCTGTGCCCTGCTCGGAAACTGAAAAAGACGAAGTTGTTTTTTTAGATTCCCCCCCCAAAAAAAAACAAACTGTAGGTTGGACACACTGGCACACATGGTTTATAAACAGTTGTAAAGTTTCGTATAATAATTAATAAAAATTGGTATTAATATTTATTGGTATTTCTCTGTTCTTTGTCATCTTCCATCCATCTTGTGTGCTTATGTTCTGGGTGATGACATCATCATCATGGTCTTTCCTGGCTTCATTAAATCTGTTACCAATATGATTTGTCAAATTACTGTGTTGTGCCGATTATGCCTTTTCATGCTCATGCAATTGCAGCACGCAAGTGTAGGGCCTCAGCCATTCAAAGTGGTCATTGGGACCATATGCTCCTTCATTCTGGGGGTAAAGGGGCACCACCAAGTCTGCTCCCCAAGATCCTTCATGCACCCCCCTTTTGCACACCTATATGACAAGTCCGCCCACAGACCCGGTCACGTCTGCTCATTAGTCGAACAACCAAGTCGCATTTGGCATGCGTCGGATGGATCAGAGTCACCTAGCCTATACAAGATCGAAGAGGAGAGGGCTCACTCTCTTAGCATCCAGCTCTTTGCTTCCTCCAACACTCCTTGACAAGACGCTCCTGACCGGTCACCTCCACATGGTTGGTACAGGTACACATTTTGTCGTGGTAATTCTTGGTTGTTAGACTAAGATAAGCTAAGTATGAGAACGAAATACCTCATTTCTTTTAAACACTACTAGCCATGCCATAGTATAAAGATTCCTTTAGCCAAGTCTCAGTCTGGAATAACTACCATCAGAACGTCAGTCGACTCCCTGCCAACCACACAGCTTTTGTTTTGAGAGGAAAAAGGGCAATCGATTCATTTTGAATTCCCAACATCGACGGGCCGTGTTTTTTCTTCGACAGCAAGTGGACCCCAACAAAGACATTTCCCAGGCCCGCTACCAAGCTCCGGACATCAGGATCGCCAAGCATGCAACCCTTATGGACTCGCTTGATTGCAGTTCATTGGGAAAGACTAGCTACAAGCTAAACAACCCGGCATCTGCAACATTAAGACAACCTAGACACATGGTTGCAGAGCCCTGTCGCGGGAATGTCATTTAAATCATAGGCGAGACGGTATGTTGCGGCTCACTGATTATGAATTGAGAAGCATGCACAACCTCTCGGTTGCAGGCTACAGCTAACCTAGTTTAGCTTTGATTCTAATAAACATTGAAACCTTGTAATAGCTCTACTTTTAGAAGTTCACCAGCGTTCACAAGTCACTGTTTGAAAAAAAGGGGGTTACTTTATTTAGCAATCTATTATCCACAGATAATGGCTAATTGTATAGTTGGTTGATAAATCACGCTCTAGTGAGTTACGAAAAGACTAAACAATGTGTAGTACTACATTTGGTGTAATGACACATTGCAAACGTTGCGCAGACTTGTGAAAACAGTTTCCTACATTGTTCAATGTTTCCCCTAGGATTTATTCCAGCAGCAGTGCAGCTAGCGCAAATGAGTGCATAGACGATTGTGACTTGTTTTTTTTTGTGTACACCAATCCCCTTAAAGCAGTCCAATAAGTGCCCTTCAGTACAGCGATCCAAAGCAGGGGGCAAAAAAGCAGACTGTGTTCCAAGACCCCACAGCTCTACTGGTGTTAACTGCTGGAACCTGACCGGGGATAGCCTCTCTTTTTGCACTGCATTAATATTGTTTAAGCCTCCAGTTCTCAGTTAAGACCGCTCGACTTGGACTGCACATTGGTCTTTCCCTTTACCTCCCTTTATGACAGAACATTAAAATGGCTTGTAACTTTTTTTCCCTGTTGTGGATTGCCGAGCAATTGCCCATGCCCAACGTTTTTTATTGTAGGTCTGGGGTTGGGCCGGTATAATATTTTTCGGACCGCCTTAAAGGGCTTATATTATGCAACCAGTTGTGATCGATAAGCCGGAGATTCTGAAAATGCTTGCAATGGCTAATGACATCAAAAGTGGGGGTGTCCACCCAGCTGTATGCTGGATAGATCAGCCTACCAGTGGCTAATCACAATTACACCTGGTGGTATAATAGACATAACAATAGCGTTATAGCGATACTTTTTTTTTTTTAACAACAGCTTTGCACCATAACAAAAATCCTATTCTAAGTGACTTTTAAATTTTTTCTATTTTGAAATGAGTTGCAGCCTGCTCTCATGTAGTGAAAGCATCACGCATCGCGCCAGTTGAACTGGATAGGGGGCAAAACAGGAGTAGTCTAGCGTTGAAAGTTGAAATGTAAATAATCATCACGTCTGTTGACAAATGAACATTTCCGATAACAATGGTCGCAGTACTTTTTTTTGCCGTTCACTTAAACTCTAAAGAAAGTTAGGACACAAGATAAGAATCCCGCTGATCATGGTTTCTTTACTGTGAAACAAACTGCATTGACATTTTAATGCAGCTCCAGAGTGACTGGAATGGCCGAGTGCCGCTGTGTCTGAGCAGCAGAGTTCCATCTTTCAGCAGGAGCACAAACTTTTTCAAGCATGGTTTAGTATTCCAAATCAAATTAAAACATTCATCCATCCATTCTCGTCCCCTTATCCGAGGACGGGTCACGGTGGCAGCCGGCTAAGCAGGGCCCCCCAGGCTTCCTTCTCCCCAGCCACACTCCAGTTCCTCCTGGGGGATCCCGAGGCGTTCCCAGGCCAGACAAGATATATAATCCCTCCAGCGGGTTCTGGGTCTGCCCTGGGGTTTCATCCCAGTTGGACGTGCCCGGAAAACCTCCAAAGGGAGGCGCCCGGGGGGCATCCTAATCAGATGCCCGAACAATCTCAGCTGACTCCTTTCGATGCGGAGGAGCAGCGGCTCTACGCCGAGCTCCCTCCGGATGTCTGAGCTCCTCACCCTATCTCTAAGGCTGAGCCCAGCCACCCTGCGGAGGCAACTCATTTCGGCCACTTGTATCCGCAATCAAATTTTTTCGGTCACTACCCAAAGCTTGTGACAGTAGGTGAGGGTTGGAACGTAGTTGGACCTGTAAATCGAGAGCTTCGCCTTCCGGCTCAGCTCCCTCTTCACCACAGCGGACCGGTACAGCGCCCGCATTACTGCAGACACTGCACCAATCCGTCTGTCCATCTCCCACTCCATTTTGCCCTCACACGTGAACAAGACCCCAAGATACTTGAACTCCTTCGCTTGAGGCAGCAACTCATTCCCAACACTCCCCCGTTTTCCGGCAGAGAACCATGGCCTCAGACTTGGAGGTGCTGACTCTCATCCCGACCGCTTCACATTCTGCTGCAGACCGCCCCAGTGCATGCTGGAGGTCACGGTCTGATGTAGCCAACAGAATCTCATCATCTGCAAAGAGCAGAGATGCAATTCTGAGGTCCCCAAACCGGACACTCTCCTCATCTTGGCTGCGCCTTTAGATTCTGTCCATGAAGATCATGAACAGAATCAGTGACAAGGGACAACCCTGGCAGAGTCCAACACCCACTGAGAACGTGCTTGACTTTGTGCCGAGAATACGGACGCAGCTCACACTTTGTTCGTACAGGGACCGAATGGCACGCACCAACAGTGCCCCATAGTACCCCCCACAGGATTCCCCGGGGGACACGGTCATAAGCCTTCTCCAAGCACACGTGGGCAAATTAAAACAGGCAAGCCTATTTAAATGAAGACATGAAAAGGCCAACTGCAGCATACCCCATGATCGCAGTTACTGAATGGGGTGTAGAGCATTGTTATGAATTGTGAACCAGATTAAACAAAATCATTAAATGATTAGATATTTAGAGAAAGTGCACGTTTAACTTTGGTTAATAATATTTTATATATTAAAAGCATGGTCTTGAATACAAATTTCTCAATGGTGCATTGTGTGCGAGAGCAGCAAAAATGTATTACTCAGAGAAAATGTTTTTAACCGACTACCATTTCTGGTACTGACTTCCAAGTACACCAACCATAGCAAACTAATGGTTAACATCCCTAATACAGGACAATTTATGTTTAGCATCTCCAGAAGTAGCTGATGTAATCATTAGGCTACATTTTAATTGGTCGGAACGTCCCGATGAAAACACCGGTACAGTCCGCTTGCTTAAATTAAACCGGTATAAGCTCCCACAACGCACCGGTAAAACAGGAACCTGCCCAACCCTAGGTCTCATTTAACGCTCATAAAGTATTGTTTTCTCAGCAATATTGTTAATGATTCTAAATAATATTCAAGCCTAATGCAATTGATGTGGGCCTATTAAAAGGCATAAAATGTTTCATTTCACATACGGTATACGTCAGGAGTTAGTGAGTATAATGTGAGAATATCTGCTTACTGTTCTGCTCTTTGACTGCGTCCACCAAATTTCAGACCAATCAGAGCATCTATTTTTTGGCTCTTTTTTTTCCCACTTAATTTTTGTGGGAAACCCTGGTTCCCAAATACTAGTAATGTAGCCAGCTAAACGATTCTGTGGTTATTAGTCATTGTGTGTGTGTGTGACAAGCATGACAAATCAGCATGATTATTTCTATCAACATTGAATGTTTAACTGGATCTGAACCAACATCAAACTAATTGTCATCTGCATCTTGTAAACCCAATGCATATTCAATCACAAATTTCATAAAGAACACCAATAACTACATAATTAAATCAGGGGCAGGGATAAAGTGTTTAGGGTGTTTGATTCTGAGCCAAAAGGTTCTACTTTGAGTCTGATGCATAACCCCTACCTGCTCATTATTGGCATGCATCTGAAAGAAACTTTGGATAAAAAAAAATTACTCGGAAATAGAAATGGTAAAATATGAAGTTACTTATGTTAATGTATAAACTATATGAATACACAAATGGCCAACAAAGTCATGTTTAATAAAATCACAAATAGTAACATGTTTTCCCTGACCAGATGTTGTCAGACACCATACCTGCACCATACACATGTTTGCGCAGGTTAGGGGCTGCTTGCTGTTGCCGAAGGAAGACTTCTGATGCTTTTTGTTGCAGGTCCTCTTTCCACCGTAAAGCTCCTAATTAACAAAATGGCATGGAGTAAAGTGCATAACAAATGTTAAAATATATGTTGAACCATCGTGAGCCTTGCTCAAATAGAAAGCTGACAAAATAGCAAATAAAGCATGTACCGTCTGTTTCATATGCTTGGTGGTGTTCCTTGAACTGAAATGACTTTGGTTCTTTTTGTTCCATTTGTTTATCAGTGATTGTGGGGGCCTCAAAAGAGATTTCCATCAATCCCGACACGACCCCACTCTCCACATACTGTGCTTTCTCATAAATCCATTCTTGATCACCAGTGCAGATAGAGCTATTTACTATTGTGTCAATCGGCTCCAAATCAGAATCATCATCACTTTCTTCTGCTCCAAATTCACTGTCTGACACATCTTCGCTGAGCTCCAGATCGTCTTCACTGTCAGCAAAGGCTGGCGTCTCTGATAGTTTTGGCTCCCCTTCATTAATGGACATCTTCAGTCTTTTGGGTTGCATGCACGTAGTTTTGGACAGTTTCCCTCCCTGTGCAGTTGTTGCCCTAGCCCGCTTGATAAACACGGATACGGTATCAACTTCATTTGTGTCCAGTAATTCTTCCTCATCTTTGTCACACTCTTCCTCGTCATCATCTAGATCACTGTTGCTGTCTTCTCCATCTTCTTCACTGGTAGTGCCCAAAGCATCCATGCTGTCTGAGAATATCATCTTCCTTCTCTCCTTATTGGATGCGGGGTCTGATAACTTCAACAGGGGCTCGGCTTTGACCCTTAAGAGATTACGGAGGAAATAATGAGGTCAAAAACCAACCAACACAGTAGCTCACTACATGGAGTGCATTTGGGACATGAGTTGAATTGCTCCTACAAATGACAAACTCACAGTTGTTGATCCTCAACATCCGTGTCCATTAAGGTGGCAGAGCCTCTGAAAAGTGAGACTTTGCTTGAAGCCATTTTGGCATCAAGTGTAGCATGTGTGTCAATCAGAGAGCGGACCAGCTCTGTCGTGGGACGCGATTCCTCCTATTGTATTGAGAGAACATGGAATGTCCTTAACACATGTATAACTACAACCACACTACAAATCCATCTGACAATGTTGTGAAATTGAGCCATCGTAATCAGGATATGTGAACGTGTCCGTTCACCGCATGTATGCACCCACCCATGCAAGGGCTAAACGTGAGAGGGTGACTTGCAGTGCTTGGATGGTACACGATGCGAGGGCCAATCCCTGCCCAACCACGCCAGCTTCCGTGTCTGCCCATTTCAATGCCCGATTTATTTTTTTGAGCATCTTCACTATTGAATTGTTTTATTTGTGTGTTTATTCGATTTCTTAATTTTGTTGCTTTTCGTTTTGGGAATATAAGTTTGAATGTCAAGCTGCATCTTGCATTTAGAAGTCTAATCATGTGCTCTTCGAAAGGTGCCTGTGCAAAGCCTGCCCCTTCGAAACTAACTGCATGGCCTCCGGAATTTCTCACACTCGAGAGCTAGCATGCTAGCTTGTTAACACTTGCTGTCATTTCTTCTGTTCAAACTCTAAAAAAGCCACTTGAGTGGTGTATAGCAGGAGCTTTTCTCTTGTGCAGATGAGGGTTTTTACTTGGGGAATCTTTCGCACAAAAGTGGAATAGAGTTGTTAGAGGAATTAGAGGAATCTATCTACGTCTGTCCTTTGATTTTTCTCGACAACGATTCAGCCGATTAACTTCATACTGAATTTGTTTGGGTGAGTGGTTCTTAAGACAGATGCAAGCAGCAATACCAGAAGCTGCGCAATCGACCTGCTTCGAACAGTCAGGGGCTAGTTGCGCTGAAAGAAGTGTAAATTAAGCAAAGATGGCACTTTGCAATTGTGAGGTACAAATTTAAATAGATTAACTTGAATTAATATGTATGTCATTAAATTGCAAATAAGGGCTGAATTGTAATGGACAATACAGACACCAGTGAGTGTCCTAACCTTAAAAAACAAAGCTAATTAACAAATTAAATTCAAACCAAAAAATATTTACGACACTAAAGGGTTAATTCGGGTGGTTTACATTTAATCTGATCGATAGTACATAATTAAAATGTGTAACAAAACACCAACTCTTGTATAAAGGTGAAATGTATTACGGCCCACTGAATGAGGATTTGGGGGGGATTCATAGGATGTCAGTCTTTCAATTGTTGATTGCACAATTTTGTAAACCTGTGACCTAAAAAAAAAAAAAAAAAACATTCACCTGCTCCTGACCGACATGAGTGCTTGGAAGATCGATGTAAACTGCGTCTTTATCGTAGACAACACCTCCAACCCCAGACATGGGGGCATACAGGAGACACTCCTTCTCATTCAGGGTCCTTTTTCTCAGAGAGTCTGGTATGGGACAGGGGTCTGGGAGAAAGCCCACATCTGCCACACTAAAGTCTCCTGCACCTGTGGAAAGTAGAATGCAAAACGTTATATATTCTTTCCTCAAGGTTAAATGAACCCACTGTTGCAATTCTGGTCGAACATTGACAGTTTAATGAATATGTTTTGGGCAGAGTGACATGGGATCAAATTACCCATGCTATCAGGGGTAACGATCCAGGACTTAAATTTGCATACACGCAGTGGTAAGGGGAGTTTGATTATTACAGCAGAGCTTCAAACTACCCTAATGGCACTTTTCCACTGCATAGTACCGACTCCACTCCAGATTTAGTACCTCCTCAATGCAGCTGGATGTGATAGAGATGCCACCGTATCACTGGCTATTTGTCACAGCAAAAAGACGACAAAAAAAAATGGGACCAACAAAATTCAATGTGAATATGCTTTTTCCAGTATTCCAATAATTTTCCTCATATCCTAGTGAAGGCGAGCGACTCCATCCTTTTGCCAAAATATCCAATGTATTTAGATGAATCAATAATAATTGAGTTGAACTTTTGTAATGGGGAAAGTCCATATAAGGCCTTTCTTTCAGCTGGCATTATGTTCCTTGAATAGATTGTCATTATGACAGACGTCCACAACTGGCATTAGGGTGACTTCTTCTTTGACCAGTCAAAGATAAGCAGCTGGGGTGAGGGTTGGTTGACCGTTAAACCTCCTCAATGCTTACCTCAGGAAACCTTGTCTGGTCAAGATAGGAAACTTCTCCTATACCATGAGTGGGGTTTATTGCTGTCCCCAGAACCCCCTGGGGTGGAAAGTGTGCTTAAAAGGGGCATGTAAATATCTGTTACTCACTCTGCTTAGAGAGGAGTCTGGTGAATGCATTCATTAAAGTACTCTTAATTTCTACAAGTATTGTGTTTACTTCAGTTTGGAGATCTCACGTGCCCTAGATGCAATTATTGAATTGCCACAACACTTTTTAATCCATGCATAAAATAGTGTTGCGAACAGCAGTTCATTAGCACTTTAATACAACCATGTTTTGGAGATGGTTATGAGGTAGTTTGTTCGATAACTAAAATAAACGCTTCACGTTATGTTATCAAAAACAACCTGCCGCAGAGCAAGTAAACATTGGCTCGTAGCGTCGACTATCAAGATAAAAGATTGGGACAATTGAATTCAGTTTACTCCTGAGAAATGTAAATAAGCCATTTAATACCTCTGCCATAGAGCACAATTAAAATGTGTTATTTAACACATTTCTTCTCGATCACGATTAACGCGTATTTTGACAACCCTTGTCGCATCACTTTTTGGTATCGCTTCAGCTTGCATGGCAACTCCACAGGGGGTACTCAAAAACTATCAGGTACCAACTTTTGCCTAATGGAGAACCATGTTGACATGGTTTACTTAATAAACTGCAAGTGCAAACACGCTTGAACAAAACAATTAAGTAACAGATAAGACTAGTGATATCCGTGCTTTTCGATCACCTTTCATATCAGAATTATTGCCTTACTTTTTACAGACAAAGAATGTGCATTTGTGAAATTGGTGCATAACATTGAATATTAGTTTTATAAAAAATTCGCTTTTTGTGTGCCCCTTTTTCGTCACAATTTCCTCATCTGCCAGTGTTCTTTCAGTCACTTTCAAATTCATGCCCCTCACGTTTTCTCCTTTCCTGAGCTTTCTTCGCCTCCGCTGGCAAGTAAACAATGCCTCGCAGTAAATGGCCAAAAACGGCAGACTGACTGGCTGTTGTCACGTTTATTTGTGCTGCATGAAAGGCCGTTATATCTACCCATATAGAGTACAAATGTCAAAGCTTATGGATGGTAATCGACAAATATTTATTGCAATCCCGTTTCGAGATCGTTTTAATGCCCAGCCCTAACCTACATACATCCATACATTTAGGGCATTCGGCCGAGGCTTTATCTAAATCGACTTACGAAGTATGTACAGTTCTTGTGCAAATTTGTTGAAGTAGACAGCAATATATTACTGTGGTACATAAAGATAATATAATAGAGCTGTTTGAGCATTCATAGGCTAGTAGAACAAGTTTCATAGTTGCCAAGTTGCCTGCATAACTAGATAGGGTTAAGAGCAGACGCGCGATTCTGAGCACATTGCCAAGTTCTACGAACATACAATAAGCTAAGCAGCGCTAAGTACTATTATAATACCAAGACGTACAAACACGCAAGTTAGTGCTAGGGTTCGCAGATGAAGGCGGGGAAGGCGAGGGTTATGCAGAGTGCAGGTTAAGAATGAACAGGTGGGTCTTGAGTCTCTTGCTGGTGAGCGACTGCCATGAGCCGGGAGCTCAATCCACCACTGCGGTGCCAGAACAGAGAAGAGCTGGGACATAGCAGACAGATGTTTGCTTGTTTTTAGTGAAAGTGGTACCAGTCGTCTAGCCGAAGTTGTTGAGCAGAGCAGTCTGGCTGGGGAATAAGGTATGACTAATGTTTGAAGGTCAGTACCATTGTCTTGAACCTAATGCGAACGATGGAGGTCGCGGAAGATGGGGGTTACATGGGAGGCGGGGAGTCCAGCCAGGAGAGAGTTGCAGTCGTCGAGGAGAGTGATGGAAAGCGCTTGGACCGAGATATGTGCTGCTTCATGTGTGAGGAAGGGCCGGATCTTGCATATGTTGTAGAGGGCAATACTACAAGACAGGGCCACAGAGGTAATGTTGGCGTTACAGGACAGCTGGTCATCCAGTACCACACCATGGTTCATTGCAGGGAGCCTTAGATGTTCTCAATGGTGACAAGTAGGTCCAAGTAGGTCCTTATACAAGTACCTGGGTGTCCACAGACAATAAGATGGACTGGACTAAAAACACAAAGGCACTGTACAAGAAAGGTCAGTCAGGTGTATTTCCAACGGAGACTCAGATCTTTCAATATCTGCAAAACCATGCTGCAGATATACTATCACTCTGTGGTGGCCAGCGGCATCTTCTACGCTGTTGTGTGCTGGGGCAGCAGGGTGAAGGCAGCCGACACCAACAGACTCAATAAGCTCATCGAGAAAGCGGGTTCTGCCCTCTGAGTGGAATTTGAGTCTTTGGTGGAGGTCTTGGAGAGGAGGATGCTGAGTAAACTACTCAGTGGGGCTGGGTATCGAAATTCTGTACTTTTTTGGCACCGACCGAATCACTGCGGTACTACCGAGCACCGGCCAGAACATTCAGTACCAAACTTCGGTACCTTTTATTTTTTTCCTCATCTCATCCAATCACTATACTGCATTTCTTCTAAAATCTAAACATAACTGTTTATTTCTCTATCGTTTTATTCTATTGCTATGCAACCTGGCACAATAATTTCCTTCGGGATTAATAAAGTTCTCTTATCTTATCTGAGGGCAGTCTTTCCTCTGTATGAAGAGAAGCTCAGTCTTGTCTAAGTTAAGCTTCAGGTGGTTGGCAGTCGTCCATTTGCTGATGTTAGCCAGGCATTTAGAGATGTGTGTTTTGGACACTCTGGTGAAGAGAGGAGAAGAGCTGGCAACTGACCACCACCTGGTGCTGAGTTGGATCAGATGCCGGGGAGTCGGACAGACCTTGTCAACCCAAACGTGTAGTGAGGATGAACTGGGAACGTCTGGTGGAGGCCCCTGTCAGTGGGGTCTTTAACTCTTACCGCCGGCCGATGGTCGAACCATGTAAAAAAATTTCCACCGTGGGGGTCCATCTATGGGTTGCTTCCCATAGATTTTCATGTATTAAAAAAAATCAAAATGAGGCAGTGTGTACACACTTTGCCCTCGACGCCAGTAAAGTAATATTTCAGCACCACCCCATGCATAACCATTGCTGATGTTCTGTAATGCAACCATCAAGTTGTAAAAAGACTAACCTACACTTAAAATACTCAAGACCAACAGTGTTTCAAGGGAAAAGCTTGTCTATTTCCAGTTTTTTTATGTAATTTCAATGATGTTTTCAATCTATGAAATACGTTTTTAGTCATACAAATAATCAACCATCTACATAACTTTTCAGTGGATACGTTTTTATTTATCATTATAAAAACAGGGTGACAGGCAATAAAAGTCATTTTAGGAGAATGCTATGTAGGGCTGGTTTCCATCCCCTTCAGCGTGACTTAACTAGTAAGGCCTCCTCGTGACCTACGCCTGTGGGGTCATTTACTCATGCTCCCCGGAGCCTGAAGACTCTGCTCGGGGGATGAGCATACCGCGCTCCATTGTCTCTCCGTACCTCCAAAGGTACACTATATGGCCAAAAGTCAGTGGACACCTGACACCTATATGAGCTTGTTGGACATCCCATTCTAAAACCATGGGCATTAATATGGAGTTGGACCACCCTATGACAGCTGCCTCTTTTCTGAGAAGGCTTTCCACAAGATGTTGGAGTGTGTGTGGGAATTTGTGCCCATTCAGCCAAAAGAGCATTTGTGAGGTCAGGCACTGATGTTGGACGAGAAGGCCTGGCTCGCAATCGGCGTTGTAATTCCTCCCAAAGGTGTTCAATGGGGTTGAGGTCAGGACTCCGTGGAGGCCAATCGAGTTCCTCCACACCAAACTCGTCTAACCATGTATTTATGGACCTTGCTTTTTGCACAGGGGCATAGACATGCTGGAACAGCAAAGGGCCTTCCCCAAACTGTTGCCACAAAGTTGGAAGCGCCCAATTGGCCAAGATGTCTTCATATCCTGTAGCACATCCTAAGCACACCCTTCACTGGAACTAAGTTGCCTAGCCCAAACCCTGAGAAACAGCCCCAGACCATTATCCGTCCTCCATCAAACTTTACAGTAGGCACTATGCATTCCGGAGGGTAACGTTCTCCTGGCATCCGCCAAACCCAGATTCGTCCATCAGACTGCCAGATAGTGAAGCGTGATTCATCACTCAAAAGAACACGTTTCCACTGCTCCAGAGTCCAGTTGCGGCGTGCTTTACACCACTCCAACCGATGCTTGGCATTGCACATGGTGATGTGAGGCTTGTGTGCAGCTGATCGGCCATGGAAACCCATTCCATGAAGCTCCCGACGCACACTTCTTGTGCTGATGGTGCTTCCAGAGGCAGTTTGGTACTAGCACTTCGTAGCCGAGCTGTTGTTCCTAGGCACTTCCAATTCACAATAATAGCACTTAGGGTTGACCGGGGCACATCTAGTAGGGCAGAAATTGTGGCAAAGATGGCATCCTATGACAGTGCCGTGTTCAAAGTCACTGAGCTCTTTACGAACCATTCTGAATTGTAAATGTTTGTCTGTGGAGATTTCATGGCTATGTGCTTGACTTTATGCACCTATTAGCGATGGGTGTGGCTGAAACACCTGAACTCAATAATTAGTAGGGGTGTCCACTGACTTTGCCATACAGTGTATGTTCCACTCTGCATTCCCGCACAAATCTACTGAAATGTTCCGTCAGTCCATGAGTGTTTGGCGATCGAATGTGATGGCCGCTTTCGCATACATGGCAAATAAAACTAGATAACTACTTAAAAGTACATTAATAAAATACTGCACAGAGCTTGTGGGGATGCATCCGCTCTCCACCAGTACTGCAGTCTATCAAATCGTGTAATTTGCAGGGAACACAAACCTGGTCAACTTTTCCCAGTGTGAAAACGAGCTAAAACTTCCTACCAACCTTTAGAAATGTGTAATTGTTTCAAATAAACACTGCGTACACTGGCAACTGAAAATATCCTTACAATCCTCTTCTGGAAGCGTCATCCACTCATGCAAATTTCTTTGGAAGAATATCTCAAATAACAAAGCTGAAAACAAGGCCCAACCTTGGCCCCTTCAGTTTCCGTTGCAGGCTTATACGCGTCCAGCCAGAAGCTCTGCTGTGTGCAGGTTATCTCAAAACGTTTTGCACTGAATTTGCACAAGAACTAAAAATAAGGTTTGTCACAGGTTCATGATTGTTGAGTGAATGCCTCGGCATTCACTCAGCCATTTCCTTGAAAGTTTCTATGAGGGGGACTCAAGGGTGTTATCAGACTCAGTCCTTAACTAAAAAGTTCAATGCAAACATACATTGAATATTAATTGGGTCACTTCTAAATGCTAAATATGGATGTTTACCTGGGATGTGAACCTGCGTGTGTTTCTTTAAATAGGTCCCACGCAGATAGCCATACAAGGAGACTGTTCTGTCACATTTGGGATCCACCCTCACTTTTTCAGTGTCAGTCAAATCCTCCATACTTAGTGAATAGAGACATATACAATTACATGATTACACATTTCAGCATTAAAGGACTGTTAAAAACAACATGATCAGTTAATTCATACTGACGTCTTGTATACATTTTTGACAAACATTTGAGAGTTTTCTCATCTCAAAACTCACCGGTCAGCAAAGACGTAAGGGTGGGAAGTCTGCCAGGTGAGTGGACGGAACTTGATGACTGAGATGAAACGACCAAGATTTTTTACTTCCTGGGCTTGGTACTCGCCATAGACCATACCAGACAGATAAAACAGCTTGGCTCCCTAGCAGAGGAAAATAAATGTAAAAAATTGTCTGAGAAAAGTCAACGGTATAATTGTTACGTTTCTAGAAGAGGGATGGGGAAAATACCACCACTGTTTCAAACTTAAGAATGTAGATCATGAGTGGATTAGACCCCGGTCAGGGCAGCCCATTAATGAGTACCTTTTGTCTGATTTTAATAGTAATCTAGTTGCCATGCATAAACAATTGTATGTCACTTAAGAGGTCAATCCTTGCAGTGCAGGGGAGTACAATCTTACAGTAGAACAGTGCAAGCTCCAAAGATCACATTTTAATATAAGGCTATTCATACGGTCAGTGGGTTAACATGCTCATAGAAATGCTGTCAAATGAAACATGGTTGCAATTACAGACCATTATTAATTTTTCCTGAACATGTGATTTTCTATTCCATTAAAAGAAACGCACCATCCTGAGAATTGCACTTGTTTTTCAGGTTTAACTTCAGCTACAGTCAAAAAGCATTGTTCATATTTTGAATTCCAGCAGAGAGCACTGCTGCAGAATCCCATTTTTAAATCAACTAATAATTTTTCCTTTTTATTTCTAAAGCTGTTCAATTAAAGAATACAATTGTCATTTTAATAACACAAAACAACATTTCATAGAGATTTGTCTGGACTAGGGCTGCAT
Source organism: Coryphaenoides rupestris (assembly GCA_002895965.2). Classification (NCBI taxonomy): domain Eukaryota; kingdom Metazoa; phylum Chordata; class Actinopteri; order Gadiformes; family Macrouridae; genus Coryphaenoides; species Coryphaenoides rupestris. The sequence continues at coordinate 173,361 of PIJE02000021.1, forward strand.
GATATGAAGAAAACATGAGATATGCATACGCTATTCATTCAACTATACCCAGACAGTATTATTACCGACAACGATAAGATGTACAAAGGCAAATGTTAAAATAACCAACAACCAAAATAAACATTCAGCAATTGTAGCAATACAACCAAATCATCAGTGTCCCAGCAGTACTATGAGCAAAGAGTAACCACTTTGCTTTTGCAAAGTGCCCCCATGACCACTTAAAGTTCTCACCTTCATCATTGATTCCAGCCAACATGTGTTTATATAACATTTAACAGATTCAATTTTTTAAGATCTGGATCCATAATCAGGATCATTCGGGCAGCCGTGATAACCCCTACATACACCACTGCAAAGTCATATTTTGATATATTTGGCAATTCTGTTTGGTCTCCCAGTAGGCATAGTCTTGGCGTTACAGGTATCGTCAAACCCAAACACCTTCCCTATGTATTCTAGTACTTTTCCCAGAATGGGTAAACAAGTTCACGCTCCCAATTTGTACAAATGTACAAATGTTCCTGTCCAACATAAATTATTGGTCAGCAAGCACATCCTGTGGCGCTTAGGGGTGAAATAAAATCCAAGTATTAACTTATATTGAAGAAATTTCCCACTAGCCTCCTTTATACATTCGCAATATTTGATTTGTATTTTTAACAACTCATCGCTCAGATCACGCACTAGATCCTCACATTTTTTAAATATCTAACTCCTCCCCCCTCTGCGGGAAGGACAGTTGAAATATGACAATGAACACAGCAATATCATGTGCAATATTACCTTTCAACACCATGTGCATTTCTCAGTAACACGTGCAATATTAATATCACTGCCCAACATCATGTGCTATATTATTATGTTACCTCTAAATATTACCTTGCAATATTACCTCTCATCTCATCATCATGTGCAATACTTCTTCTCAATATTATCTTTGCAATATTACCATGCTACATTACCTTTCAACATTATGTGCAATATTCTTAATATTCTTTTTACCATGTGCAATACTTCCTCTAACCATTATTATTACCACAGTTTTATTACACTACAATTAGTGCCAAATTGTTTTCACAGACTTAATACCTTATCTTGCCTATACATTTTTATAGGTATTTTTATAGGACTTGGACCTACTGTAAATCTGTTATTTTATATTTACTGTTCTGTTTATTTCTCTATTGTATTGCTATGCAACCTGGCACAAGAATTTCCTTCGGGAGTAATAAAGTTCTATCTTATCACTTATGTTATTTATCCCTTTCCCAAGCCATTTATTCCAAGTAACCAAGTGCACAGTTCGAATGCATTTGTCATTATATAAACATCAACCAAGTTTAGAAAAAAAACACTCATGAATAAGCCTACTTTAATATAAGCAGTAAAAAAAAACAACATTGTAAAAGTGCTTTAAGTTTGAATTGCAAGTCCAATGATAGTCTAATAGTCCAAAAAGTCTGATAATTGAGCAATTAACAGTTCAGTCGGCGCATTGCCTGTGGGTACAAACTGTTCTTGAACCTGCTTGTCCTGGTTCCAATGCGACCAGACCGCAGGGGGGAGAAGTTTGTGCCCAGAGTGATTGTGGTGGTGGTGATTGTGTATGATTGAGCCGGCCTTTTGCCGACACCGGGAACAAAAGATCTCCTCGGTGGATGGAAGTGCAGACCCACTGATCTTTTCCACCGTCCTAACGACCCTCTGGATTTCCTGTCCTGTGCAGTGGTATTGTCTTACCACACAGTGACACCAGCCAGAATGCTCTCTATGGTACCACGGTAGAAGTTCATAAGCCATCGTGTGCTTATGCCGCATTTCCTGAGGCACCGTAGTGGGTAGAGGCGCTGGTGTGCCTTCTTGAGCATGACCCCCCGTGTTGTGAGTCCACACTATGTTGTCGGAGATCTGTAGTCCCAGGAAACAAGCAACTGAAAATTTCCATCTGTGTCCCGTCCAAGCTGATTGAGGGGAGGCAGTCCCTCCTTGGTTCCTTAAGTCCACGATGACCTCCTTGGTTTTGCTGACATTCAGTGCAAGGCTGTTGTCCTTGCACCATCGCCTCAGCTGGGCTACGTCATCCCTGTACTCAGTTTCGTCATTGATGCTCATCAGGCCGGTATCGTCTGCAAACTTGATAATCCGGTTGCTGCCGTGTATGGCTGAACAGTCATGTGGGTCTCCAGTGTTGAGGACCAGAGTGGATGAGGTGTTGCTACCAATCATCAACACTTTAGGCCTGCCTGTCAGGAAGTTCATAATCAAATTGCAGATGAGGGTGCCCAAGCCCAGGTCCCTCCTTTTCAGGACCATCTGGGAGGGAACAATGGTGTTGAACGCAGAGCTGAACTCAATAAACAGTCTAATGTAGGTGTCCCTCCTGTCTAGGTGTTCCAGGGCAGTGTGTTATGTCAGGGAGATGGCGTCGTCCACAGACCGGTTTGGTCTATGCGAACTGGAGTGGGTCCAAGGATTCCAGAATAACGTGGTTTATGTGTGTAGAGCTGATAGGGACACATCAGCTCTCCTCCAGCGTCGCCTCCCAGTTCGGCGGGGCTGGGCCCCCAACCGTTAAACGTAGTAATATAGATTATGCCGCTTTCACACTGCATAGTATGGACTCGACTTAAGTTTTTCCACTAGGCAAAAAAAACTGGTACCTGCCATTTTTTTTGTACCCACTCAATCGAGGTTCCAAGTAGGCTGAAGCGGTACCAAAAGCTGATGTGCAAACAGGGGTGGTCAAAATAATGTATTAATGTTAATTTTTAAATAACTGCTTAAAAAATGTATGCATATTAATCAAGGTACATGGACTACATACACTATATGGCCAAAAGTCAATGGACACCCCTCCTAATTATTGAGTTCAGGTGTTTCAGCCACACCCATTGCTAACAGGTGCATAAAAATCAAGCACATAGCCATGAAATCTCCAAACATTTACAATTCAGAATGGTTCATAAAGAGCTCAGTGACTTTGAACTGTCAAAGGATGCCATCTTTGCCACAAGTCAGTTTGTGAAATCTCTGCCCTACTAGATGTGCCCCGGTCAACCGTAAGTGCTATTATTGTGAAGTGGAAGTGCCTAGGAGCAACAACAGGCGATTTTTATGTGCTCCGCGTAAAAACCGCCTATCATCTGCTGTATCACTCACTAGAGTACCAAACTGCCTCTGGAAGCACCATCAGCACAAGAACTGTGCGTTGGGAGCTTCATGGAATGGGTTTCCATGGCTGATCAGCTGCACACAAGCCTCACATCACCATGTGCAATGCCAAGTCGGTTGGAGTTGTGTAAAGCAAGCCGCAACTGGTCTCTGGAGCAGTGGAAACGTGTTCTTTGGAGTGATGAATCACGCTTCACTATCTGGCAGTCTGATGGACGAATCTGGGTTTGGCGGATGCCAGGAGAACGTTACCTTCCGGAATGCATAGTGCCTACTGTAAAGTTTGGTGGAGGAGGGATAATGGCCTGGGGCTGTTTCTCAGGGTTTGGGCTCGCCCCCTTAGTTCCAGTGAAGGGTATGCTTAATGCTACAGGATATGAAGACATCTTAGTCAATTGGGCGCTTCCAACTTTGTGGCAACAGTTTGGGGAAGGCCCTTTGCCGTTTCAGCATGACTGTACCCCTCTGCACAAAGCAAGGTCCATAAATACATGTTTAGACGAGTGTGGTGTGGAGGAACTCGATTGGCCTGCACAAAGCCCTGACCTCAACCCCATTGAACACCTTTGGGAGGAATTAGAATGCTGATTGCGAGCCAGGCCTTCTCATCCAACATCAGTGCCTGACCTCACAAAAGCTCTTTTGGCTGAATGGGCACAAATTCCCACAGACACACTCCAAAACCTTGTTATCTATCTTGTTAGCTATCATAGCCATAAAAGGGGGGTCCAACTCCATATTAATTCCCATGGTTTTAGAATGGGATGTCCAACAAGCTCATATAGGTGTGATGGTCAGGTGTCCACTGACTTTTGGCCATGTAGTGTATATATTGGCTATTTACGTTTCTCAAATTCCTCTTATTGGTAACAGAATACTTATCGCTACATCTGTTGTGTTTTGATATTAATCTTAATAGTCGGCAGTACAATTTACTTGGTCGGTGGCTTCTGATAACATAAGACTATTAATCCCGAAGGAAATTCTTGTGCGAGAGGTTGTATGGCAATAAAATAGAGTAAAACAATAGAATAATAAAAATACAACAAATTGGTATATTTTAGTTATGGACAAACAACCTCATAAACTAACGTCTCCAAAACATGGATGTATTAAAGACCGCTCCAAATGCACATCAAGACACTTTTATATCTTGTAATATGTCATTCTATTAGTAGTAGCCTCCATTTTTGCCAATTAATTACTGGCTTAGCGACATTACATATTAAAATTTTATTTTACTGGTTTACAAAATGTCAGTTCGAGAATCAGGTACAGTAGTTGTGAGAAACATTTGGCGATTTAAACCTCCCACTAAATTCAACGGTACCTATTGTAGACATTAATTAGCAACAGTTGAACAATTTAATTGTTAAGAAAACATTTAAATAGATTACACTTTTGGCAGCATTCTCAGTCAGTTAAATTGCAAATAAGACTATTCAAAATACACTGAGCAATTTCTCCTGGACAATGGCAGCTGATTTTGATGCTCACCTGGTAGACTTCTGTCCAGAAACGATGCTTGAGGACTTTCTTTGTCGTTCGTAGTGCTTTGTTGTTCTTGAAAGAATCGAGGTGAGTGAGCACACCCATTATCCGTGGGAAGCCATGTACCTGACAAATGTTGAGAAACTCAAACGTCTCCATTTCAAAGCCAAAGCTGGCATCAATCAACATCAGAACCTGTAGAGCAAGTGGATACAAAATTAATTTAAACAGTCCGTTTTGAGATTTGTCAGATATACAGTGATGCCTGAAAGTTTGTGAACCCTCCAGGCATGGTCATTGTGTTTTTGTGAATAAAAAAAAAATAATAATAATAAATATATATGTATAACCTTATTAAATGTATATCCAAACACCAATTTGTAAAGCAGACTTTTTAAATAATGGAAAAGAAGTGTATTCATTATTTATTCAACAAAAGTGATTTATCTCACAAAAACTGAAAAGTACAAGTATGTGAACCCTTTTATCCTTTTGCAGCCATTACTTCAACCAAACATCTTCTGTAACCACTGACCAGTCTCATCTGCTGTATTTTTGCCCTCTCCTCCTTGCAAAACTCAGCCAGTTGAGAGCAGTTGGATCTGGCATGTACCGCCCGCAACATTTCTATAGGATTAAGGTCCGGACTTTGACTAGGCCAATACAGAGTAAGAATCCTCCTTCTTTTAAGCCATTCCTTGATACTGTTGCAGGTATGCTTTGGGTTGTGTTGTTGCTGAACCCATTTTCGGACCAGCTTCAACTCCCTAACTGATCAACTCCGGAGATTCTGATCACAAATTTGTTGATGGGCATGAGAATTCATGTTTCCCTGGATAACATTGAGTCGCCCAGGTCCGGAGGCAGAAAAGCGGCCCCAGATCTTCACAAGTCAGCGCTGCCTGAGGAGAGCAGCCTGCTGAACATCTCAGAGGCTGACGTGCGCAGAGCCTTCAAGCGGGTGGACATCCGGAAGGCGGCGGGCCCAGACCACATCCCGGGGCGCGTCCTCAGAGCATGCGCAGACCAGTTAGCAGGAGTCTTCGCAGACATCTTCAACCTGTCCCTGTCCCAGGCTGTTGTTCCCGAGGTCTTCAAGATGTCCATCATCATGCCTGTCCCTAAAGACCCCAAGGTAACCTGCCTGAATTACTGGAGACCCGTAGCCCTCACCTCGATTGTCAGTAAATGCTTCGAGAGGCTGGTCAAGGACTTCATTTGTTCCATGTTGCCTGTCACGCTGGACCCATGGCAATTTGCGTACCGTCAAAACAGATCCACCGACGACGCGATTGCCATGGCACTTCACACCGCCCTCTCTCACCTGGAGGGGAAGAACTGTTGTGTGCGAATGCTGTTTGTGGACTTCAGCTCAGCGTTCAACACAATAGTTCCTGCCAAGCTCGACACCAAGCTCAGGAGTCTAGGCCTGCACCCGACCATGTGCAGCTGGATACTGGACTTCCTGTCGGGCCGCCGCCAGGTGGTGAGGATGGGCAGCACCACCTCAGAGCCACTGACCCTCAACACTAGAGCCCCTCAGGGATGCGTGTTGAGCCCTCTCCTCTACTCCCTGTACACCCACGACTGCATGGCTATGCACAGCTCCAACGTCTTCATCAAGTTTGCTGACGACACGACAGTGTTGGGACTGATCGCCGCCGACGACAAGACAGCCTACAGGGAGGAGGTTGGATCACTGGCACAGTGGTGCCAAGAGAACAGCCTCGCCCTCAACGTCAAGAAGACCAAGGAGCTGATCGTGGACTACAGGAAGCGGAGAGGTGAGCACGCCCCCATCTCCATCGACGGTGCTGCAGTAGAGGGTCAGCAGCTTCAAGTTCCTCGGCGTGCACATCTCCGAGGACCTCACATGGACCACGCACACCACACACGTGGTGAAAAAGGCCCAACAACGCCTGTATTTCCTCAGACGACTGAGGAAATTCAACATGTGCCCCCGCATCCTCAGAACATTCTACTCCAGTACCATCGAGAGTGTTCTTACAGGATGCATCACCGTCTGGTACGGGAACTGCACCGCACTACAGAGGGTGGTGCGGACGGCCCAGTACATCGTTGGAGGTGAGCTACCCTCCCTCCTGGATATAGACACCAGGCGGTGCGTGGCCAAGGCCAAAAGGATTATCAAAGACAATAACCACCCCAGCCACAAACTGTACACACTTCTACCGTCAGGCAGGCGATACCGCAGTATCAAGTGCCACACGAGCAGACTCAGACAGCTTCCACAGTCAGGCCATCAGGCTGCTGAACAAGTTCAGCATCAATGTCTAAGTGCTAGTGCTAAGTGTTACTGCTAGTGCTAGTCCTGGTAGTGTTAAGTGCTAGTGTTACTGCTGGTACTAGTGCTGGTAGTAGTGTTAAGTGTTGGTGCTAGTGCTGGTGTTACTGCTAGTGCTGGTCCTGATGCTAGTGTTACTGCTAGTGCTGGTGCTAGCACTGGTGTTAGTGCTAGTCCTGGTGCCAATTGCTGGTGCTAGTGTTGTGTTGACTGTCTGAGAAGGTATTCTGTGACATTCTGTGAATGTCAGCATATAACAATGTATATTTTAGTACATTGATTTATATGTGTACTGCTCACCTGGATATTTTGTTGTATTCTTATTTTACACAATTTATATTTATAGTTCTATTTTGCATAGTTCTATTTCTATTTTGCTAGTCCTACTTCTATTTTGTAGTTCTATTTCTATTTTCGGGCGTTTTGCACAAAAGATTTTTCACTCACTGCTTATACTCGCGTGTAAATTGTGAAGTGACAATAAAATACTTGAAACAATTCCACCAACATGCTTCACAGTTGGGAGGAGGTTCTTTTCTTGGTATGCAGTGTTGGCTTTTCTCCAAACATGGTGGTTTTGTTTGTTAGCAAATAATTCTATCTTGGACTCATCTGTTCAGAGAATGGCCTTCCAGAAGGCCTCTGGTTTGTCCAAGTGTTCTCAGGCAAAGTTGACACGGGCAGCTTTGTTCTTTGAGAGCAGAGGCTTCTTTCTAGCAACCCTCCCATGAATGTCATGTCTATTCAATTTTCGTCTGACTGTAGACACAGATGCTGCCAGAAAGGTCTGCAACTCTCTAGGTGGTGTGTGGGTTAGCCTTTCCCTGATTTATTATTTTTCTGGTGCTTCTTGGTGATAGTTTGAGATGGTCTTATAGCTTTCCCGCACATACACGAATTCCATGTTTCATGTAGTTTTTTGGCTACTCACACAAGTACATGCAATTGATAAACATAAACCTGACACTTCATATATAGAAAACTGGTGATCATAGAATAAGAAAATCATGGTAAAACAACCCTAACTAACCCTAACCCTAACTAAACTGCTCAAGGGGTTCACATACCTTCAAGCAGCACTGTAGATCGAAGCAATATTAACCATAATTGGAAAACGACTTAAGTTGTAAGATTGGTGTACTGCACACACCACACAACTGTCTTTTAATTGCACGTCTCAGTCATTGTGAGTTTCACACTACACAACTGATCTGTGATTGGCTACACCCCGATACGGCATGCCTACCATGCTATCGCACGACTCTGTGCTCCGACTTCCTGTTTATAAACAGAAGCTGAAATCCACACCCACAACAGCCTTGCACTGAATGTCAGAAAGAGCAAGGACTTCAGGATCCACCTTCTCTCCATGTTCTGCAGACAGGGTAACCATCTTCAATCTACTTTCCATCTGCACTTTCGCAATACCCAAAATGCATCCACACTTCAGATTTTGTCCTCTTAGATGGATGAAAAATATCCTCCTTCCACCATGGTCTGATATTGTAAACAAACCCATGTTGAATGCTGCGCCTGCACACCTGCGTCTGGGAGATTGTCGCTTACTTTGGTTGGGCAGTATTTACGTCAGCTTTGGCATGGCAATCAACCACGGTCAAACGGTGCGTGTTTGTATGCTAATTAAAATTTGACAGCCCTACTTAACATCTGGAATTTCACGATTTATCATGAAAACGATAACCGTTACATCACTACTCACATTACACAATTAAACAACAATGAGGAATCTGACAAGCTTGTCTTGTATCCAAATTATGTTTCAAGTCACAAAAACGGATGCTTCCGAACTGGATGTCCACGGGAAGCTTGCTGTCAAAGTTGTTCATGGCATAAAACAAGAAAAAGGAATAAAATATGGAGGCAGAAAATATTGTCACGGACATTTTTAGATGAAATTGCACAGCAGGACTAGCACTATTCACATGCAGTTATCGCAGTAAAAAGGAAAATAACTGGGTAGCTTTTATTTTCATGTTTATGAAATTATGAACCCGTTATAACATGTACAATGTACAATCATGTAACATGTATATGTACAATCCTTCTCCACAGGAGAAGGATTGTCTCCACAGGAGAAGGATTGTGACTTTGTAAGTCGCTTTGGATAAAAGCGTCTGCCAAATGCCCTAAATGTAAATGTAAATTGTGACTTATTTCTGCAACCACTGGTGTTGGCCCCTGCTGGCCATTAGAAAGAATGCAGAAAGATTGCATTCTCTTCATGGAATCATTCCAATTCCCATCATCTCTCTATCAAAAAAGGAAAAAATTCAAACTTACCAGGTCTGCAACTTTTGCAAGATCAATCATTGTATTGATGTCGTTGTTACACTCAATAAAGGTGAGACGCCGCTTTTTACCTATGAAATAAAAATGGATTAGTCACAGTTTTGATTTATTTTCCCCAAAATGTTCTTCCAGCCATATTCTAAAATTCTGAATTTATTCTGAATTTCTACAAATTAAATGATTCGTAGCAATGTTTGCATATTAAAAATACAAAACCTCTGCACATCTTTTCAATCCGTTAGTTTGGATGTAAGAGCATTGCTGAACAGTTATTTTCAGGTCTATTTCAAGATGTTTGATGAGGTAAATGAGTCCTGGCTGGGCTACACGAGGACATTCAGATTTGTTCATATTCCAGCATGAAGCTACTACAACGTTGCTATGGCCGTGTGCTTGGGATCAATGGCCCGTTTGACAGTCACCCCAGCCTGAGGTCCTGAGAACTTTAGTCTTCCGGTCCAAAATCACAAGCATCCCCCAAATGGGTAACCATTTGACCCCTAGTGTGTATCAATACTGAACTGTTTAAGCACATTTGAATAATATTGCAATAGTGATAATGTGACAACTTCTGGTCACTGATCATGACACGAAATGTTCATACCGCTTCATCTCCATCACACACCCTTACCAGAAACAATTGTGACTGGTCCTCGAATGTCTCCAAGTTTTTGCCGGGTAAAGTTTTTGATCAGGCAGCGGATGAGAGTTGTTTTTCCCACCTTGGGCGGCCCTACTACCACCACAATTATGGGTGGAGGTTCTAGGGGACTGCGATCAACATGGGGTATGTGGTGCTTTTTAGTCTTCAGGTCTTGGGTTCTGCAGACAAATATAGAACATTTGAAATCAGGTGTACCATGTATACATGCATCTTAGGGGGATGTTATATTAATATATATATATTAATAATTTCATACCTGTGAAATGTTTTAGCCATGCGCACAGCAGACTGCACTGCAAATGCTTTTGGATTCTTTTTGTGTTCATTTTCCTCCTCGGCTGCATCTCCAAGCTTCCTAGATTTCTTTCTCTCTGACTTGGGGCCACTGTGTTTCTGCTGGTGTCGCTTCTGTTCTTTCACTTTTCCATCCATTCTGCAACTACAACATTTGAGTCAATTAGTCTCGTGCCATTGATTCTTTTTTTTTTTTACCATTTAAGTAGTCAAAGCCTTCACCACGGTGCAGTCCTGCATTGTTGTATACCTGCCCAGGAGGGCTTCCAAGCAAACATCTGGCATTTTAGTAACAGGTGACAAAATGTCATATGGCACTTTTCCAATGCATAGTCAGGGCTCAACAATAACAATTGCATGGGGCAAGTAAAATGGCAAGTTGGGGTAATAAACCTAATGACTCATTTGCCCGATAGGGCAAGTGGTTTAAAAATGTTTTCACCTGAATAGGTGGCACTGGCGGTACTGCAAGTGTAAGTAAACCCAGTTTCAGCTGCAATAAAATTAAAAAAAAAAGAAAAAGTTGTACCCATGGTAACAGCCCACACTAACTTTGTGATACTTATGTACAAATATTTTTATATTGACTGTACATTTGTAAATCTGAGAGTTTTTGTATTATTCTGCTTATTTTGCTACCGTTTTATTGTATTGCTATGCAACCTGGCACAAGAATTTCCTTCGGGATTAATAAAGTTCTCTCTTATCTGATCTACCAGCGCTTCTGATACATTTACTTGTGCCACAATAGCAACGTTGAGTGCCAAATTACATCTTCATGTTGAGGCATGTCGGGCCTTCAACCATTCAAAATTGTTCCCCAGGATCCTCCACTCACTCATCTTTTCAGATTATGGGTGAAGCCCCAATCATTGGTCTGCTGCTATGAGGAAAGATCCCTATTTTGTTTTGTCCTTTTCTCATATGTTGTATAAACTCTTCTTTGGCCTGGTTTGATGGGAACTGAGACTGCGTTGCAGGTCATAAAGACAAGCAAGGGCAGTTCCTTCACCCCTTTTATGCTTCCTCTCCCGGTATCCCAAATGGTTTTATTGCCCCATCAATGTAAGCATTTGTATCCTGGAGAAAGAGCATATCTTCCTTGTGGGAGGGGGGGGGGGGTGGAACTTTGTGGAAAGGCTCCGTTAGATTATGCTCTTCAGCAGTGATGGGAAGTAACGAAGTACAAATACTTCGTTACTGTACTTAAGTAGACTTTTTATTTTTACTCCCTACATTTAAACACGAATATCTGTACTTTCTACTCCTTACATTTTCAAAACGGGACTCATTACTTTAGTTTTATTGCATGTGAGGGGAATTGTCAGTTGTTTTTTTTTACATCATTGCGCACCTTCCCAACCAATTTCAACCTAAATGGATGGATAACAAGACATAGAAAAGACGCTTGGTGTATCCATCCGCGTTAGAGGAGCTATGATTTCACGCATGTGACGCCAGACTCCGCGTCAGGGCAGCAGCAGTAAGACATTCCCACACCCACACCGAAGTGTCTTGTGTAACATTGTGTGTGTGTGTGCAGTGCACATGTGTGTGTTACAACTATTCTGTACAATATGTCAGTAAACATGCCATGACAAGAGTCTAAAAGTTTCAAAAGTTCCCAGTTCTGTTGCTGGCATTGAAAGCTGATTTTCTGCATTGGGTCCACGTTAAGTTTATTATGTTCAATATATTAACAATTAAAATGGCTATGTTTTACTTTTGTACTTTAAGTACATTTCACAGCCTGTACTTTTCACTTTCTCCTCCCAGAGAGGAGACATGCATGCATACAGGCATTAAAATGATCTCTGCTCATCAACTCGTAAGCCCAACCAACTAGTCCGGAGCCCTCTTTGTCCTCGTCCAGGTACTTCAGTCGTTTCAGGTCCTGTGTCCATTATCACTAGAGTAAACCCCGTCGTCGCCTCCCACTCAGTACGCGTTTTGTAGTGGTAAATTCTCAGTTATTAGACGAGAAGCTAAGTCTGTGAGGGCCAAGCACCCCTTTTCACGACTACCAGCCGTGCTGTAGCGCAAAGATTCCTTAGCTCAGTCTAGAATAACCAACGCAAGTGGTCAACTCCCTGCGAACCACGTTTGTTTTGAGAGCATAAAGGGCGATCGACTCCCCTTTAATTCCTGATATCGACGGACCACCACAAATGCCACAAAGACGCCTCACCACCGAGATCCAGACCCAGGACCGTCAACCTGCCGCCCAAGACTGACCATCTCCAGATAGCTACACCCGCTATCCCCAGGCAAGGCAGACCAGAGGGCCTTCACCACGCAACTCAGACCAAGCCAGTCTGTTGGGAAAGAACAATTGCTACACACATGATGTCCAGCGAGGTAGATATCTGGGCACAGTTAGGTAGACCTGTGTTTCATGACTGATTAAACTGTTGATATTGTAAAAACGTTTTGTCTACTTCCTTTATGTTTTGATCTAAAGTCAGAGTGGATCCTCATCCATTGTTCGATCTGTTTTCTTTCTCTTTTTACTAACAAAGCGCAAAGCCCATCTCGTTTTAGTGTTTGAAATTGGTGTTGGAAGTGATTCAAATCCTCCCGCCTAGTCACTCACTGATCACGTAGATTCCTTTGTTAGAAACACCTCCCCCTTTCTTTGACACACACGCACACTGCTTAATTCATTTGAGGGATAC